>CAJUYD010000046.1:0-68908 GCA_910591665.1 Ectemnius continuus
AAATGAGGTAGAAAGCGTAATTTACGATGTTATTTACACATAATATGCATTTATACCATGTTAATGGTGCTTGCAATCGAATACTCTTGTTCTGCGCACCTCTAGGGTTGATACTGACAAAACTGAACGTTTTCTTCGCAAAATGAGGTAGAAAGCGTAATTTACTATGTTATTTACACATAATATGCATTAATACCATGTTAATGGGGCTTGTAATCGAATACTCTTGTTCTGCGCATCTCTAGTGGTGATTCTGACAAAACCGAATGTTTTCTTCGAAAAATGAGGTAGAAAGCGTAATTTACTATGTTATTTACACATAATATGCATTAATACCATGTTAATGGGGCTTGTAATCGAATACTCTTGTTCTGCGCATCTCTAGTGGTGATTCTGACAAAACTGAATGTTTTCTTCGCAAAATGAGGTAGAAAGCGTAATTTACTATGTTATTTACACATAATATGCATTTATAGCATGCCAATGGCGCTGGTAATCGAATACTCTGGTTCTGCGCATCTCTAGTGGTGATTCTGACAAAACTGAATGTTGTCTTCGCAAAATGAGGTAGAAAGCGTAATTTACGATGTTATTTACACATAATATGCATTTATACCATGTTAATGGTGCTTGCAATCGAATACTCTTGTTCTGCGCACCTCTAGGGTTGATACTGACAAAACTGAATGTTTTCTTCGCAAAATGAGGTAGAAAGTGTAATTTACTATGTTATTTACACATAATATGCATTTATACCATGTTAATGGTGCTTGCAATCGAATACTCTGGTTCTGCGCATCTCTAGTGGTGATTCTGACAAAACTGAATGTTTTCTTCGCAAAATGAGGTAGAAAGCGTAATTTACTATGTTATTTACACATAATATGCATTTATAGCATGCCAATGGCGCTGGTAATCGAATGCTCTGGTTCTGCGCATCTCTAGTGGTGATTCTGACAAAACCGAATGTTTTCTTCGCAAAATGAGGTATAAAGCGTAATTTACTTTGTTATTTACACATAATATGCATTTATACCATGTTAATGGGACTTGTAATCGAATACTCTTGTTCTGCGCATCTCTAGTGGTGATTCTGACAAAACCGAATGTTTTCTTCGAAAAATGAGGTAGAAAGCGTAATTTACTATGTTATTTACACATAATATGCATTAATACCATGTTAATGGGGCTTGTAATCGAATACTCTTGTTCTGCGCATCTCTAGTGGTGATTCTGACAAAACTGAATGTTTTCTTCGCAAAATGAGGTAGAAAGCGTAATTTACTATGTTATTTACACATAATATGCATTTATAGCATGCCAATGGCGCTGGTAATCGAATACTCTGGTTCTGCGCATCTCTAGTGGTGATTCTGACAAAACTGAATGTTGTCTTCGCAAAATGAGGTAGAAAGCGTAATTTACGATGTTATTTACACATAATATGCATTTATACCATGTTAATGGTGCTTGCAATCGAATACTCTTGTTCTGCGCACCTCTAGTGGTGATTCTGACAAAACTGAATGTTTTCTTCGCAAAATGAGGTAGAAAGCGTAATTTACTATGTTATTTACACATAATATGCATTAATACCATGTTAATGGGGCTTGTAATCGAATACTCTTGTTCTGCGCATCTCTAGTGGTGATTCTGACAAAACTGAATGTTTTCTTCGCAAAATGAGGTAGAAAGCGTAATTTACTATGTTACTTACACATAATATGCATTAATACCATGTTAATGGGGCTTGTAATCGAATACTCTTGTTCTGCGCATCTCTAGTGGTGATTCTGACAAAACCGAATGTTTTCTTCGAAAAATGAGGTAGAAAGCGTAATTTACTATATTATTTACACATAATATGCATTTATACCATGTTAATGGGACTTGTAATCGAATACTCTTGTTCTGCGCATCTCTAGTGGTGATTCTGACAAAACCGAATGTTTTCTTCGCAAAATGAGGTAGAAAGCGTAATTTACTACATTATTTGCACACAATATGCATTTATAGCATGCCAATGGCGCTGGTAATCGAATACTCTTGTTCTGCGTATCTCTACTGGTGATTCTGACAAAACTGAATGTTTTCTTCGCAAAATGACGTAGAAAGCGTAATTTACTATGTTATTTACACATAATATGCATTTATAGCATGCCAATGGCGCTGGTAATCGAATACTCTGGTTCTGCGCATCTCTAGTGGTGATTCTGACAAAACTGAATGTTTTCTTCGCAAAATGAGGTAGAAAGCGTAATTTACTATGTTATTTACACATAATATGCATTAATACCATGTTATGGGGCTTGTAATCGAATACTCTTGTTCTGCGCACCTCTAGGGCTGATACTGACAAAACTGAATGCTTTCTTCGCAAAATGAGGTAGAAAGCGTAATTTACTATGTTATTTACACATAATATGCATTTATAGCATGCCAATGGCGCTGGTAATCGAATACTCTGGTTTTGCGCATCTCTAGTGGTGATTCTGACAAAACTGAATGTTTTCTTCGCAAAATGAGGTAGAAAGCGTAATTTACTATGTTATTTACACATAATATGCATTTATACCATGTTAATGGTGCTTGCAATCGAATACTCTTGTTCTGCGCACCTCTAGGGTTGATACTGACAAAACTGAATGTTTTCTTCGCAAAATGAGGTAGAAAGCGTAATTTACTATGTTATTTACACATAATATGCATTTATAGCATGCCAATGGCGCTGGTAATCGAATACTCTGGTTCTGCGCATCTCTAGTGGTGATTCTGACAAAACTGAATGTTTTCTTTGCAAAATGAGGTAGAAAGCGTAATTTACTATATTATTTACACATAATATGCATTTATACCATGTTAATGGGACTTGTAATCGAATACTCTTGTTCTGCGCATCTCTAGTGGTGATTCTGACAAAACTGAATGTTTTCTTCGCAAAATGAGGTAGAAAGCGTAATTTACTATGTTATTTACACATAATATGCATTTATACCATGTTAATGGGACTTGTAATCGAATACTCTTGTTCTGCGCATCTCTAGTGGTGATTCTGACAAAACCGAATGTTTTCTTCGCAAAATGAGGTAGAAAGCGTAATTTACTACATTATTTGCGCACAATATGCATTTATAGCATGCCAATGGCGCTGGTAATCGAATACTCTTGTTCTGCGCATCTCTACTGGTGATTCTGACAAAACTGAATGTTTTCTTCGCAAAATGACGTAGAAAGCGTAATTTACTATGTTATTTACACATAATATGCATTTATAGCATGCCAATGGCGCTGGTAATCGAATACTCTTGTTCTGCGCATCTCTAGTGGTGATTCTGACAAAACCGAATGTTTTCTTCGAAAAATGAGGTAGAAAGCGTAATTTACTATGTTATTTACACATAATATGCATTAATACCATGTTAATGGGGCTTGTAATCGAATACTCTTGTTCTGCGCATCTCTAGTGGTGATTCTGACAAAACTGAATGTTTTCTTCGCAAAATGAGGTAGAAAGCGTAATTTACTATGTTATTTACACATAATATGCATTTATACCATGTTAATGGTGCTTGCAATCGAATACTCTTGTTCTGCGCACCTCTAGGGTTGATACTGACAAAACTGAATGTTTTCTTCGCAAAATGAGGTAGAAAGCGTAATTTACTATGTTATTTACACATAATATGCATTTATAGCATGCCAATGGCGCTGGTAATCGAATACTCTGGTTCTGCGCATCTCTAGTGGTGATTCTGACAAAACTGAATGTTTTCTTTGCAAAATGAGGTAGAAAGCGTAATTAACTATATTATTTACACATAATATGCATTTATACCATGTTAATGGGACTTGTAATCGAATACTCTTGTTCTGCGCATCTCTAGTGGTGATTCTGACAAAACCGAATGTTTTCTTCGCAAAATGAGGTAGAAAGCGTGTTAAATAATCATCTATTTAATTTGACCATGTGCGCCAGCTCGGTGAATCCTTGGAGCCCTCCAAGAGACCTATTCATGATCCACTCCTACATAACCCCTCCTGTCAAATACGGCCCTGCTCATGGTGTCCCAACCTTACCATGAGATCACTAGCCACTGATCAATGGCCGATCAACCTAGGTGTGCGCCACGCACACACTCTGGTGATCATCTCACGAACTGTTCTCCCTGGTCGTTATCTCTCGGGCGCTGATAGCTCTCTCGCCTCGAGGACGTCGAACAGTAAGCATCCGATCACTTTCACCTGTCCTGATCATGAACTTTTCTCAAGCCACATGGCTACCGGGAATCACATAGTGATTCCCACTTGATTTGCCCTGATCATCAAAAGCCCTTCTCACGAGGATTTGTAGTCAGGCCACAATTGTGGCCTTCTGTACATCAACGGCTGCAATACTCTGCTCATGTAGGAGCTAACCCCTCCTATGCCAACCTATGAACCTTACTCAGATCTAATCCTCATGTGTGCCAAGTTCCTTTCAGGAACTTTTAGTACATCAACAAGCACACATTGTCCAAATCAGTCCTGCTCACTTCAACCATGCTCCCACCGAAATGGTTGTGTTTTTGACTCATCTATCGATCAAGTCGATCGATAGATGACCTGTACATTCCTGTAAATTCTTGTACATAGCACACGGCAACACGAATGTCACCGGACATTCCTCTATTAATAAATCAGAACATCTAGTCTTTTACATTACAGTCCACTTTTTATTTTGTTATACCCACCACCTTATTCATGAGTTTATCCACCATTTTTGGTCCTTCGAGCCGGATGTCCGGTCATTCGCGCGGGATAACACCGCAGTTGTCGTGTGCTCTCAGCCAATCAGCGCCCAAGCGCTACCCCCTCCGCTCCTGATCACTTCCGGCATCATGCCCTGCGGGGACCGTTAGCGTCGGTTCGAACCTCATTGTTCTGAAAACTGTTGCCGGTGTGCCACGTGTTGGAGGAGAACCTTTAGAGAAGATTTCTTTGTGAAAGAAAAGTGCGTCAGATAAAGTCAGCTCTAATTCACCAAACTCGAACCAATCAAGCTCTTAAAAGCACCATCGCTTGAAGGAGCCCAGAGGTGAATTCCCCTTAGAGAGCCGATCATCGTTTCGCCATGCCGAAATCGAAAGGCGCAAAGTCAACTCAGCCTGAGGCGGCCCAGCCTCAACCAGAGCCAATCATGGAGGATGAAGAAGACCCGATCACCGAGCTGAATAAGTCACTCGACAAGCTTCAGATCGATGTAGAGCAGATCACAAGTGAGAAAACCAGCCGATCAAAATCGCCTGTGCCCAGCTCATCCTTGCCAGGCGCAGTTGAATTCGCGATCCTTTCTCAGAGGACGAGGTACGCCTCACTGACCAGATCAAAGGATATGATCACGGGACCAGATCAACCCCCAATGTCGATGGAGGAGATCTCTCAGGCGAGGGATCACATCGGCACCACGTGGGTGGAGTTCCACCAAGCGCACTACGTCATCGGACAGTGCGCTCGGAAGGCGCTGTTCGAGCATCCCTACATAGTAGAGGATGTGTACGGCAAGGGTTGCATGCAGTACGACCTCGCCATGACTGCTCTGCGCCGCATGGAGACCGCTCTCAAGGTCAAGGCCTCAGAACAGATCAAGAGCTGTTCAACATCGTCGGCAAAGCTCCCAGAGCTGAGCTTGCCGAAGTTTGGTGGGGATCTGATGGAGTGGCCTGCTTTCCGTGATCTGTTCACCGCCCTGGTGAGGAAGAATCAGAGCCTCACTGATGTGGAGAGGCTCCACTATCTGAAGGCAAGCCTTACAGATTCCGCAGCACAGCTCATCACCTCAGTTCCTCTCACGAACGAGGAGTTCTGTCCAGCTTGGGAGCGGCTCAAAGCCCAATACGAGGACAAGGATCGGCTCATCATTGCCTATGTGAATAGGCTGATTGCACCTCGCCCAGAGCTGTGCGAGACGGCTGCGCAACTCAAGGAGCTGATCGCCTCCATGGTAGAAACCAGGGACGCCCTCAAGGGTCTAGGAGTGGCGGTGGAACACTGGACATATATATTCATATGTCTCACCGTCCAGCGCCTCCATCCCTCCATCAGGGAGCCTTGGGAGGTCAAATGGAGCTTGGCGGAGAAGGCCCCAACCATGTCGGAACTGATCAGCTTTCTCCGAGCCAAGGTGAATGCTTCGGAGGCAATTTCAGCGGCCCAAGGAGCGGATCAACCTAAGAGCAGTTCCTTCTCCAAGGCTGCAGCGAAGCCTGGACAGTCTGCGGCCAGGTCTTCTCACCAAGTGGTCCGATCCTCATCAACCACTGCCACCAGAGCTGCTCATGCTGGCACTGCTTCGGAGGCCGAGGCCAGCCACACTAGTTACCCTTGCGATCATTGCAAGGGTACACACTACGTGGTGAATTGTGCCAAGTTTAAGGAGCTATCACCCCAGGAGCGGCTCAAGGTGGTCGACAAGCACAGGCTGTGCTTCAATTGTTTCGGCCACCACAATTCATACAATTGCCAGTCGACCAGAACGTGCAAATCATGTGGTGGCAGGCACCACACCATGCTGCACGCAGCAAGATCAGTTCAGCAGAAGGCGGCCTCCACCGCCAAAAAATGAGGAGATTGTGTGCCACTCTGCACAAGATCCGATCATAGCACTGCTCAATATCACATAAGAACTGATCACCGAACTGCTCAACTCCACCCAAGACCAGATCATCGTCCAGCCAGCAGAACTGCCACACTGCTGGCCACAGCTCAGGCACTGATCATCACAACAGTTACAGCTCACCCAGTCAGACTGCTCATAGACCCAGGCTCAGAGCTTTCATTCATCTCTAGTGATTGTGTCAGGACTCATCATATTCAACGTCAGCACTCAACAGTCCCTATCGTGGGAATAGGCAACTCTCAGGTGATACACACCAAAGGTATCGTCACAGTCCAGCTCAGATCTGTTCATTCAGCACAGCACGCAGTTATCACTGCCCATGTGTTGAACAAGCTGACACGAGTCCTGCCATCAGCTCCTGCTCATGCCCAGGAATGGGATCACCTTTCTAACCTACAATTGGCAGACCCAGAGTTCACCAAATCCAGAACGGTGGACATCATCATAGGAGCAGATGCTTATGGCCAGATCATCAAGCCAGGTATTAGGAAATGCTCAGACTCACTGCCAATTGCTCTCTTAACCATCTTTGGCTGGGTAGTTCTTGGACCTATTCCTGAATCTGCTCACCAAGAAAGGTACTCATTCCACACAACGATCGGCCCATCAGATCAAGAGATTCAAGACTTGCTCACCAAATTCTGGATACAAGAAGAAGTTCAAGCGTCATCTCAAACACTTACCCCAGACGAGCAAGCCTGTGAAGATCACTTTAAGGAAACACACACAAGAGATGAAACAGGACGGTTCATTGTGAGGATTCCATTAAAATCCTCTCCTGCAGCTTTGGGAGAATCCAAGTACACTGCTCAACGATGTCTCATCAGACTTAAGAGACGTCTCTCAGCTAACAGTTCGTACAGTTCATTGTACACATCTTTCATGAGGGAGTACGAGGAAATGGGGCACATGAGGCCGGCTACAGAAGACAACCCATCAGATCTGTTCAAGGAGATTGACTCTGATGTCCGAGACAAAGAGATGACCTTAGCACATGATGCCTTGGCATCAGGAGGGTGGAGGGTCTCTGAGGATCGGACAATGGGGCAATCTCACACTCATCCATATTATCTCCCTCATCATGGAGTCCTCAAGGAGGACAGTACAACCACTAAGCTGAGAGTCGTTTTCAATGGTTCAAGCCCCAGTTCATCGGGGGTATCCATCAATGACTTACAATATGTGGGTCCAAAGATTCAACGAGACATCTCAGACATCCTCATTTGGATTCGACAATTCAAATACATCTTTGCTACTGACATCACAAAGATGTATCGACAAATCAAGGTGCATGAAGACGACTGGGATCTTCAACGCATCATGTGGACCGATGACCAACAAAACATGGTGCCATATCAGCTCACTACTGTGACATATGGAACAAGATCAGCACCATTCTTGGCTGTCCGTTCACTCCTGCAACTTGTTGAAGATGAAGGACATCGGTTTCCACTGGCAACCCAACCTCTCCTCTGTGGCAGATATGTAGATGACATATTTGGAGGAGCAGAGCAATTGTCTACCTTGAAAGATATTGCAACTCAAGTCATTCAGCTGTGCGCAGCAGGTGGATTTCCTCTAGCAAAGTGGCACACCAACAACATAAAGTTCCTGGCTCACGTTTCAGAACAATCGGCTCAATCTGAGCCTCACTCATTTGAAGACAGCAAGACCAAGCTTCTTGGTCTGTCATGGACTCCTCACTCAGACACGTTCAACTTCCTGTCCAGACCAGATCCCTCAAATTCCAAACTAAGCAAGAGAATCATCCTATCAGAAACTGCTCAACTGTTCGACCCTCTTGGGTTCTTGGCTCCATTTGTTGTTCGGGCTAAAATCCTACTGCAAGAACTTTGGCTCGAGAAGCTCAGCTGGGATGAGCCAGTGTCATCCCACATCTCCACCAAATGGAATTCATTCAGAGGCGAGCTCAATCAAGTGCAAGACATTTCAATTCCACGCTGGCTTCAGATCAGCTCACATTCAGCTGTGGAATTCCATGGATTCTCTGATGCGTCTCAACTTGCCATGGCAGCTGTCGTTTACATCAAGGTAACGGATCCAGGGCAACAGTCACGGGTGACACTGACCTGCTCAAAGTCCAAGGTGGCACCGCTCAAGAGAATGTCTATTCCAAGATTAGAACTGACCGCAGCACTTCTCCTAGCAAGACTCATGAGGTATGTGACAAGCACGTTACACATGCCTAATGCTAAGACATTCTTGTGGACAGACTCATCCGTCACCCTAACCTGGATCAACTCACACCCATCACGGTGGAAAGATTTTGTCAGGAACAGAGTGTCAGCAATTCAAGATCTATCTCCAACCAGCGTATGGAGATTTGTTCCTGGCAAGGTCAATCCAGCCGACTGTGCTTCAAGGGGGCTAACAATCTCCCAGCTCCAGAAGCACCAACTGTGGTGGACAGGACCACAGTGGCTAATCAAGGATCAGCAGCATTGGCCCACTCATTGCCAATCCGAAGACTCAAGCACTCATCTAGAAGAGCGTCCGGGGCTCTCATTAGTCGTGGCAGCAGCTCAACCAACATATCACTGGGAGATTATAGAACAGTTCTCATCATTGAACAGATTGCTCAGAGCAACCGCAGTGTGCTTTAGAGTAGCTCAGATCATCAAGAAGCTGCCAAACTCAACACTTAGACACCCACTCACGCCACAAGATTTAGAGAAGTCTAAGGTGTTTTGGATCAAGGCCACTCAAGCAGCGCACTTCTCACCAGAACTCAAGCTGATCTCTAAACAAGGGCTACCACCGTCACATCCTCTCAGCTCTCTGACTGCCTTTCTTGACACTCAAGGCATTCTGAGAGTTGGAGGAAGGCTGAAGAACTCATCACTGGAATTTGAGGCAGTTCACCCAGCAATACTCCCCCGCCATTCAAGGTTCACTCATTTGGTCATCTCAGAGGCTCATCACAAGACTATGCATGGCGGGACACAGCTCACCCTGAACCACATCAGGAGGACGTACTGGATCATTGGTGGTAGACAGCCAGTACGTTCTCACATACTCCGCTGCATTCAATGTGCTCGTCAACGTGGCGTACGAGCTCAGCAATTGATGGGTCAGCTCCCACCAGCCAGAGTCACTCCATCAAGACCATTCCACAACACCGGAGTGGATTACGCTGGTCCACTCCAACTAAAATCCAGATCTGGTAGAGGCGCCAAACTCGTAAAGGGATGGCTGTGCATCTTTGTGTGCTTTTCAACCTCAGCAGTCCATCTTGAGGTAGTAAGTGACTACTCAGCTGACTCATTCATTGCAGCGTTCAGACGGTTCACTGGACGCAGAGGTGTCTGCCATACTCTCCATAGTGACTGCGGCACAAACTTCATCGGGGCAGACGCCTCACTCAAGGAACTGTTCACTCAAGGCACCGATCAGTTCAAATCACTGGCGTGCTCACTGACCAACGATGGAACGACTTGGAAGTTCCTTCCACCAGCTGCACCTCACATGGGAGGAAAGTGGGAAGCAGCAGTAAAGTCAGTGAAATTCCATCTGAAGAGAACTATTGGAGATGCATCGCTCACATATGAAGAGCTCACTACCTTGATCGTTCAGATTGAGGCTATATTGAATTCAAGACCATTGGAACCGCTCACTGAAGATCCTGATGACGTATCAGCACTGACACCTGCTCATTTTTTGGTTGGCGGACCACTAACAGCTGTCCCTGAACCATCACTTATGGATGTGAAGCAAAATCGTCTTTCACGGTGGCAGTTTATTCAGCAACGTGTACAGTGCTTCTGGACTTTGTGGTCTACTCAGTATCTCCAGCGACAGCTCTCCATCTCTAAGTGGCATCACCCCTTCAATGAAATCAAGGTCGGTTCACTAGTTCTGATTACAGATGAGAGATTTCCTCCAACAAAGTGGCCGCTTGCACGTGTCACTCAAGTGCATCCAGGGAAGGACGGATTGATAAGAGTGGCTACTCTCAAGACAGCCACCACTACGTTGACAAGGCCTGTCTCCAAGCTGGCCATTCTCCCAGTGACAGATTCAGTGGAGATACACAAGAAAGACTGATCATCGACACCGTCGCTGATGGGGGGGGGAATGTTAAATAATCATCTATTTAATTTGACCATGTGCGCCAGCTCGGTGAATCCTTGGAGCCCTCCAAGAGACCTATTCATGATCCACTCCTACATAACCCCTCCTGTCAAATACGGCCCTGCTCATGGTGTCCCAACCTTACCATGAGATCACTAGCCACTGATCAATGGCCGATCAACCTAGGTGTGCGCCACGCACACACTCTGGTGATCATCTCACGAACTGTTCTCCCTGGTCGTTATCTCTCGGGCGCTGATAGCTCTCTCGCCTCGAGGACGTCGAACAGTAAGCATCCGATCACTTTCACCTGTCCTGATCATGAACTTTTCTCAAGCCACATGGCTACCGGGAATCACATAGTGATTCCCACTTGATTTGCCCTGATCATCAAAAGCCCTTCTCACGAGGATTTGTAGTCAGGCCACAATTGTGGCCTTCTGTACATCAACGGCTGCAATACTCTGCTCATGTAGGAGCTAACCCCTCCTATGCCAACCTATGAACCTTACTCAGATCTAATCCTCATGTGTGCCAAGTTCCTTTCAGGAACTTTTAGTACATCAACAAGCACACATTGTCCAAATCAGTCCTGCTCACTTCAACCATGCTCCCACCGAAATGGTTGTGTTTTTGACTCATCTATCGATCAAGTCGATCGATAGATGACCTGTACATTCCTGTAAATTCTTGTACATAGCACACGGCAACACGAATGTCACCGGACATTCCTCTATTAATAAATCAGAACATCTAGTCTTTTACATTACAGTCCACTTTTTATTTTGTTATACCCACCACCTTATTCATGAGTTTATCCACCAAAGCGTAATTTACTACATTATTTGCGCACAATATGCATTTATAGCATGCCAATGGCGCTGGTAATCGAATACTCTTGTTCTGCGCATCTCTACTGGTGATTCTGACAAAACTGAATGTTTTCTTCGCAAAATGAGGTAGAAAGCGTAATTTACTATGTTATTTACACATAATATGCATTAATACCATGTTAATGGGGCTTGTAATCGAATACTCTTGTTCTGCGCATCTCTAGTGGTGATTCTGACAAAACTGAATGTTTTCTTCGCAAAATGAGGTAGAAAGCGTAATTTACTATGTTATTTACACATAATATGCATTTATAGCATGCCAATGGCGCTGGTAATCGAATACTCTGGTTCTGCGCATCTCTAGTGGTGATTCTGACAAAACTGAATGTTGTCTTCGCAAAATGAGGTAGAAAGCGTAATTTACGATGTTATTTACACATAATATGCATTTATACCATGTTAATGGTGCTTGCAATCGAATACTCTTGTTCTGCGCACCTCTAGGGTTGATACTGACAAAACTGAATGTTTTCTTCGCAAAATGAGGTAGAAAGTGTAATTTACTATGTTATTTACACATAATATGCATTTATACCATGTTAATGGTGCTTGCAATCGAATACTCTGGTTCTGCGCATCTCTAGTGGTGATTCTGACAAAACTGAATGTTTTCTTCGCAAAATGAGGTAGAAAGCGTAATTTACTATGTTATTTACACATAATATGCATTTATAGCATGCCAATGGCGCTGGTAATCGAATGCTCTGGTTCTGCGCATCTCTAGTGGTGATTCTGACAAAACCGAATGTTTTCTTCGCAAAATGAGGTATAAAGCGTAATTTACTTTGTTATTTACACATAATATGCATTTATACCATGTTAATGGGACTTGTAATCGAATACTCTTGTTCTGCGCATCTCTAGTGGTGATTCTGACAAAACCGAATGTTTTCTTCGAAAAATGAGGTAGAAAGCGTAATTTACTATGTTATTTACACATAATATGCATTAATACCATGTTAATGGGGCTTGTAATCGAATACTCTTGTTCTGCGCATCTCTAGTGGTGATTCTGACAAAACTGAATGTTTTCTTCGCAAAATGAGGTAGAAAGCGTAATTTACTATGTTATTTACACATAATATGCATTTATAGCATGCCAATGGCGCTGGTAATCGAATACTCTGGTTCTGCGCATCTCTAGTGGTGATTCTGACAAAACTGAATGTTTTCTTCGCAAAATGAGGTAGAAAGCGTAATTTACTATGTTATTTACACATAATATGCATTAATACCATGTTATGGGGCTTGTAATCGAATACTCTTGTTCTGCGCACCTCTAGGGCTGATACTGACAAAACTGAATGCTTTCTTCGCAAAATGAGGTAGAAAGCGTAATTTACTATGTTATTTACACATAATATGCATTTATAGCATGCCAATGGCGCTGGTAATCGAATACTCTGGTTCTGCGCATCTCTAGTGGTGATTCTGACAAAACTGAATGTTTTCTTCGCAAAATGAGGTAGAAAGCGTAATTTACTATGTTATTTACACATAATATGCATTTATACCATGTTAATGGTGCTTGCAATCGAATACTCTTGTTCTGCGCACCTCTAGGGTTGATACTGACAAAACTGAATGTTTTCTTCGCAAAATGAGGTAGAAAGCGTAATTTACTATGTTATTTACACATAATATGCATTTATAGCATGCCAATGGCGCTGGTAATCGAATACTCTGGTTCTGCGCATCTCTAGTGGTGATTCTGACAAAACTGAATGTTTTCTTTGCAAAATGAGGTAGAAAGCGTAATTTACTATATTATTTACACATAATATGCATTTATACCATGTTAATGGGACTTGTAATCGAATACTCTTGTTCTGCGCATCTCTAGTGGTGATTCTGACAAAACTGAATGTTTTCTTCGCAAAATGAGGTAGAAAGCGTAATTTACTATGTTATTTACACATAATATGCATTTATACCATGTTAATGGGACTTGTAATCGAATACTCTTGTTCTGCGCATCTCTAGTGGTGATTCTGACAAAACCGAATGTTTTCTTCGCAAAATGAGGTAGAAAGCGTAATTTACTACATTATTTGCGCACAATATGCATTTATAGCATGCCAATGGCGCTGGTAATCGAATACTCTTGTTCTGCGCATCTCTACTGGTGATTCTGACAAAACTGAATGTTTTCTTCGCAAAATGACGTAGAAAGCGTAATTTACTATGTTATTTACACATAATATGCATTTATAGCATGCCAATGGCGCTGGTAATCGAATACTCTTGTTCTGCGCATCTCTAGTGGTGATTCTGACAAAACCGAATGTTTTCTTCGAAAAATGAGGTAGAAAGCGTAATTTACTATGTTATTTACACATAATATGCATTAATACCATGTTAATGGGGCTTGTAATCGAATACTCTTGTTCTGCGCATCTCTAGTGGTGATTCTGACAAAACTGAATGTTTTCTTCGCAAAATGAGGTAGAAAGCGTAATTTACTATGTTATTTACACATAATATGCATTTATACCATGTTAATGGTGCTTGCAATCGAATACTCTTGTTCTGCGCACCTCTAGGGTTGATACTGACAAAACTGAATGTTTTCTTCGCAAAATGAGGTAGAAAGCGTAATTTACTATGTTATTTACACATAATATGCATTTATAGCATGCCAATGGCGCTGGTAATCGAATACTCTGGTTCTGCGCATCTCTAGTGGTGATTCTGACAAAACTGAATGTTTTCTTTGCAAAATGAGGTAGAAAGCGTAATTAACTATATTATTTACACATAATATGCATTTATACCATGTTAATGGGACTTGTAATCGAATACTCTTGTTCTGCGCATCTCTAGTGGTGATTCTGACAAAACCGAATGTTTTCTTCGCAAAATGAGGTAGAAAGCGTAATTTACTACATTATTTGGGCACAATATGCATTTATAGCATGCCAATGGCGCTGGTAATCGAATACTCTTGTTCTGCGCATCTCTACTGGTGATTCTGACAAAACTGAATGTTTTCTTCGCAAAATGAGGTAGAAAGCGTAATTTACTATGTTATTTACACATAATATGCATTAATACCATGTTATGGGGCTTGTAATCGAATACTCTTGTTCTGCGCAGCTCTAGGGCTGATACTGACAAAACTGAATGCTTTCTTCGCAAAATGAGGTAGAAAGCGTAATTTACTATGTTATTTACACATAATATGCATTTATAGCATGCCAATGGCGCTGGTAATCGAATGCTCTGGTTCTGCGCATCTCTAGTGGTGATTCTGACAAAACCGAATGTTTTCTTCGCAAAATGAGGTATAAAGCGTAATTTACTTTGTTATTTACACATAATATGCATTTATACCATGTTAATGGGACTTGTAATCGAATACTCTTGTTCTGCGCATCTCTAGTGGTGATTCTGACAAAACCGAATGTTTTCTTCGAAAAATGAGGTAGAAAGCGTAATTTACTATGTTATTTACACATAATATGCATTAATACCATGTTAATGGGGCTTGTAATCGAATACTCTTGTTCTGCGCATCTCTAGTGGTGATTCTGACAAAACTGAATGTTTTCTTCGCAAAATGAGGTAGAAAGCGTAATTTACTATGTTATTTACACATAATATGCATTTATAGCATGCCAATGGCGCTGGTAATCGAATACTCTGGTTCTGCGCATCTCTAGTGGTGATTCTGACAAAACTGAATGTTGTCTTCGCAAAATGAGGTAGAAAGCGTAATTTACGATGTTATTTACACATAATATGCATTTATACCATGTTAATGGTGCTTGCAATCGAATACTCTTGTTCTGCGCACCTCTAGTGGTGATTCTGACAAAACTGAATGTTTTCTTCGCAAAATGAGGTAGAAAGCGTAATTTACTATGTTATTTACACATAATATGCATTAATACCATGTTAATGGGGCTTGTAATCGAATACTCTTGTTCTGCGCATCTCTAGTGGTGATTCTGACAAAACTGAATGTTTTCTTCGCAAAATGATGTAGAAAGCGTAATTTACTACATTATTTGCGCACAATATGCATTTATAGCATGCCAATGGCGCTGGTAATCGAATACTCTTGTTCTGCGCATCTCTACTGGTGATTCTGACAAAACTGAATGTTTTCTTCGCAAAATGACGTAGAAAGCGTAATTTACTATGTTATTTACACATAATATGCATTTATAGCATGCCAATGGCGCTGGTAATCGAATACTCTGGTTCTGCGCATCTCTAGTGGTGATTCTGACAAAACTGAATGTTTTCTTCGCAAAATGAGGTAGAAAGCGTAATTTACTATGTTATTTACACATAATATGCATTTATAGCATGCCAATGGCGCTGGTAATCGAATACTCTGGTTCTGCGCATCTCTAGTGGTGATTCTGACAAAACTGAATGTTGTCTTCGCAAAATGAGGTAGAAAGCGTAATTTACGATGTTATTTACACATAATATGCATTTATACCATGTTAATGGTGCTTGCAATCGAATACTCTTGTTCTGCGCACCTCTAGGGTTGATACTGACAAAACTGAACGTTTTCTTCGCAAAATGAGGTAGAAAGCGTAATTTACTATGTTATTTACACATAATATGCATTAATACCATGTTAATGGGGCTTGTAATCGAATACTCTTGTTCTGCGCATCTCTAGTGGTGATTCTGACAAAACCGAATGTTTTCTTCGAAAAATGAGGTAGAAAGCGTAATTTACTATGTTATTTACACATAATATGCATTAATACCATGTTAATGGGGCTTGTAATCGAATACTCTTGTTCTGCGCATCTCTAGTGGTGATTCTGACAAAACTGAATGTTTTCTTCGCAAAATGAGGTAGAAAGCGTAATTTACTATGTTATTTACACATAATATGCATTTATAGCATGCCAATGGCGCTGGTAATCGAATACTCTGGTTCTGCGCATCTCTAGTGGTGATTCTGACAAAACTGAATGTTGTCTTCGCAAAATGAGGTAGAAAGCGTAATTTACGATGTTATTTACACATAATATGCATTTATACCATGTTAATGGTGCTTGCAATCGAATACTCTTGTTCTGCGCACCTCTAGGGTTGATACTGACAAAACTGAATGTTTTCTTCGCAAAATGAGGTAGAAAGTGTAATTTACTATGTTATTTACACATAATATGCATTTATACCATGTTAATGGTGCTTGCAATCGAATACTCTGGTTCTGCGCATCTCTAGTGGTGATTCTGACAAAACTGAATGTTTTCTTCGCAAAATGAGGTAGAAAGCGTAATTTACTATGTTATTTACACATAATATGCATTTATAGCATGCCAATGGCGCTGGTAATCGAATGCTCTGGTTCTGCGCATCTCTAGTGGTGATTCTGACAAAACCGAATGTTTTCTTCGCAAAATGAGGTATAAAGCGTAATTTACTTTGTTATTTACACATAATATGCATTTATACCATGTTAATGGGACTTGTAATCGAATACTCTTGTTCTGCGCATCTCTAGTGGTGATTCTGACAAAACCGAATGTTTTCTTCGAAAAATGAGGTAGAAAGCGTAATTTACTATGTTATTTACACATAATATGCATTAATACCATGTTAATGGGGCTTGTAATCGAATACTCTTGTTCTGCGCATCTCTAGTGGTGATTCTGACAAAACTGAATGTTTTCTTCGCAAAATGAGGTAGAAAGCGTAATTTACTATGTTATTTACACATAATATGCATTTATAGCATGCCAATGGCGCTGGTAATCGAATACTCTGGTTCTGCGCATCTCTAGTGGTGATTCTGACAAAACTGAATGTTGTCTTCGCAAAATGAGGTAGAAAGCGTAATTTACGATGTTATTTACACATAATATGCATTTATACCATGTTAATGGTGCTTGCAATCGAATACTCTTGTTCTGCGCACCTCTAGTGGTGATTCTGACAAAACTGAATGTTTTCTTCGCAAAATGAGGTAGAAAGCGTAATTTACTATGTTATTTACACATAATATGCATTAATACCATGTTAATGGGGCTTGTAATCGAATACTCTTGTTCTGCGCATCTCTAGTGGTGATTCTGACAAAACTGAATGTTTTCTTCGCAAAATGATGTAGAAAGCGTAATTTACTATGTTATTTACACATAATATGCATTTATACCATGTTAATGGGACTTGTAATCGAATACTCTTGTTCTGCGCATCTCTAGTGGTGATTCTGACAAAACCGAATGTTTTCTTCGCAAAATGAGGTAGAAAGCGTAATTTACTACATTATTTGCGCACAATATGCATTTATAGCATGCCAATGGCGCTGGTAATCGAATACTCTTGTTCTGCGCATCTCTACTGGTGATTCTGACAAAACTGAATGTTTTCTTCGCAAAATGACGTAGAAAGCGTAATTTACTATGTTATTTACACATAATATGCATTTATAGCATGCCAATGGCGCTGGTAATCGAATACTCTGGTTCTGCGCATCTCTAGTGGTGATTCTGACAAAACTGAATGTTTTCTTCGCAAAATGAGGTAGAAAGCGTAATTTACTATGTTATTTACACATAATATGCATTTATAGCATGCCAATGGCGCTGGTAATCGAATACTCTGGTTCTGCGCATCTCTAGTGGTGATTCTGACAAAACTGAATGTTGTCTTCGCAAAATGAGGTAGAAAGCGTAATTTACGATGTTATTTACACATAATATGCATTTATACCATGTTAATGGTGCTTGCAATCGAATACTCTTGTTCTGCGCACCTCTAGGGTTGATACTGACAAAACTGAACGTTTTCTTCGCAAAATGAGGTAGAAAGCGTAATTTACTATGTTATTTACACATAATATGCATTAATACCATGTTAATGGGGCTTGTAATCGAATACTCTTGTTCTGCGCATCTCTAGTGGTGATTCTGACAAAACCGAATGTTTTCTTCGAAAAATGAGGTAGAAAGCGTAATTTACTATGTTATTTACACATAATATGCATTAATACCATGTTAATGGGGCTTGTAATCGAATACTCTTGTTCTGCGCATCTCTAGTGGTGATTCTGACAAAACTGAATGTTTTCTTCGCAAAATGAGGTAGAAAGCGTAATTTACTATGTTATTTACACATAATATGCATTTATAGCATGCCAATGGCGCTGGTAATCGAATACTCTGGTTCTGCGCATCTCTAGTGGTGATTCTGACAAAACTGAATGTTGTCTTCGCAAAATGAGGTAGAAAGCGTAATTTACGATGTTATTTACACATAATATGCATTTATACCATGTTAATGGTGCTTGCAATCGAATACTCTTGTTCTGCGCACCTCTAGGGTTGATACTGACAAAACTGAATGTTTTCTTCGCAAAATGAGGTAGAAAGTGTAATTTACTATGTTATTTACACATAATATGCATTTATACCATGTTAATGGTGCTTGCAATCGAATACTCTGGTTCTGCGCATCTCTAGTGGTGATTCTGACAAAACTGAATGTTTTCTTCGCAAAATGAGGTAGAAAGCGTAATTTACTATGTTATTTACACATAATATGCATTTATAGCATGCCAATGGCGCTGGTAATCGAATGCTCTGGTTCTGCGCATCTCTAGTGGTGATTCTGACAAAACCGAATGTTTTCTTCGCAAAATGAGGTATAAAGCGTAATTTACTTTGTTATTTACACATAATATGCATTTATACCATGTTAATGGGACTTGTAATCGAATACTCTTGTTCTGCGCATCTCTAGTGGTGATTCTGACAAAACCGAATGTTTTCTTCGAAAAATGAGGTAGAAAGCGTAATTTACTATGTTATTTACACATAATATGCATTAATACCATGTTAATGGGGCTTGTAATCGAATACTCTTGTTCTGCGCATCTCTAGTGGTGATTCTGACAAAACTGAATGTTTTCTTCGCAAAATGAGGTAGAAAGCGTAATTTACTATGTTATTTACACATAATATGCATTTATAGCATGCCAATGGCGCTGGTAATCGAATACTCTGGTTCTGCGCATCTCTAGTGGTGATTCTGACAAAACTGAATGTTGTCTTCGCAAAATGAGGTAGAAAGCGTAATTTACGATGTTATTTACACATAATATGCATTTATACCATGTTAATGGTGCTTGCAATCGAATACTCTTGTTCTGCGCACCTCTAGTGGTGATTCTGACAAAACTGAATGTTTTCTTCGCAAAATGAGGTAGAAAGCGTAATTTACTATGTTATTTACACATAATATGCATTAATACCATGTTAATGGGGCTTGTAATCGAATACTCTTGTTCTGCGCATCTCTAGTGGTGATTCTGACAAAACTGAATGTTTTCTTCGCAAAATGATGTAGAAAGCGTAATTTACTATGTTATTTACACATAATATGCATTTATACCATGTTAATGGGACTTGTAATCGAATACTCTTGTTCTGCGCATCTCTAGTGGTGATTCTGACAAAACCGAATGTTTTCTTCGCAAAATGAGGTAGAAAGCGTAATTTACTACATTATTTGCGCACAATATGCATTTATAGCATGCCAATGGCGCTGGTAATCGAATACTCTTGTTCTGCGCATCTCTACTGGTGATTCTGACAAAACTGAATGTTTTCTTCGCAAAATGACGTAGAAAGCGTAATTTACTATGTTATTTACACATAATATGCATTTATAGCATGCCAATGGCGCTGGTAATCGAATACTCTGGTTCTGCGCATCTCTAGTGGTGATTCTGACAAAACTGAATGTTTTCTTCGCAAAATGAGGTAGAAAGCGTAATTTACTATGTTATTTACACATAATATGCATTTATAGCATGCCAATGGCGCTGGTAATCGAATACTCTGGTTCTGCGCATCTCTAGTGGTGATTCTGACAAAACTGAATGTTGTCTTCGCAAAATGAGGTAGAAAGCGTAATTTACGATGTTATTTACACATAATATGCATTTATACCATGTTAATGGTGCTTGCAATCGAATACTCTTGTTCTGCGCACCTCTAGGGTTGATACTGACAAAACTGAACGTTTTCTTCGCAAAATGAGGTAGAAAGCGTAATTTACTATGTTATTTACACATAATATGCATTAATACCATGTTAATGGGGCTTGTAATCGAATACTCTTGTTCTGCGCATCTCTAGTGGTGATTCTGACAAAACTGAATGTTGTCTTCGCAAAATGAGGTAGAAAGCGTAATTTACTATGTTATTTACACATAATATGCATTAATACCATGTTAATGGGGCTTGTAATCGAATACTCTTGTTCTGCGCATCTCTAGTGGTGATTCTGACAAAACCGAATGTTTTCTTCGAAAAATGAGGTAGAAAGCGTAATTTACTATGTTATTTACACATAATATGCATTAATACCATGTTAATGGGGCTTGTAATCGAATACTCTTGTTCTGCGCATCTCTAGTGGTGATTCTGACAAAACTGAATGTTTTCTTCGCAAAATGAGGTAGAAAGCGTAATTTACTATGTTATTTACACATAATATGCATTTATAGCATGCCGATGGCGCTGGTAATCGAATACTCTGGTTCTGCGCATCTCTAGTGGTGATTCTGACAAAACTGAATGTTGTCTTCGCAAAATGAGGTAGAAAGCGTAATTTACTATGTTATTTACACATAATATGCATTAATACCATGTTAATGGGGCTTGTAATCGAATACTCTTGTTCTGCGCATCTCTAGTGGTGATTCTGACAAAACTGAATGTTTTCTTCGCAAAATGAGGTAGAAAGCGTAATTTACTATGTTATTTACACATAATATGCATTTATAGCATGCCAATGGCGCTGGTAATCGAATACTCTGGTTCTGCGCATCTCTAGTGGTGATTCTGACAAAACTGAATGTTGTCTTCGCAAAATGAGGTAGAAAGCGTAATTTACGATGTTATTTACACATAATATGCATTTATACCATGTTAATGGTGCTTGCAATCGAATACTCTTGTTCTGCGCACCTCTAGTGGTGATTCTGACAAAACTGAATGTTTTCTTCGCAAAATGAGGTAGAAAGCGTAATTTACTATGTTATTTACACATAATATGCATTAATACCATGTTAATGGGGCTTGTAATCGAATACTCTTGTTCTGCGCATCTCTAGTGGTGATTCTGACAAAACTGAATGTTTTCTTCGCAAAATGATGTAGAAAGCGTAATTTACTATGTTATTTACACATAATATGCATTTATACCATGTTAATGGGACTTGTAATCGAATACTCTTGTTCTGCGCATCTCTAGTGGTGATTCTGACAAAACCGAATGTTTTCTTCGCAAAATGAGGTAGAAAGCGTAATTTACTACATTATTTGCGCACAATATGCATTTATAGCATGCCAATGGCGCTGGTAATCGAATACTCTGGTTCTGCGCATCTCTAGTGGTGATTCTGACAAAACTGAATGTTTTCTTCGCAAAATGAGGTAGAAAGCGTAATTTACTATGTTATTTACACATAATATGCATTTATAGCATGCCAATGGCGCTGGTAATCGAATACTCTGGTTCTGCGCATCTCTAGTGGTGATTCTGACAAAACTGAATGTTGTCTTCGCAAAATGAGGTAGAAAGCGTAATTTACGATGTTATTTACACATAATATGCATTTATACCATGTTAATGGTGCTTGCAATCGAATACTCTTGTTCTGCGCACCTCTAGGGTTGATACTGACAAAACTGAACGTTTTCTTCGCAAAATGAGGTAGAAAGCGTAATTTACTATGTTATTTACACATAATATGCATTAATACCATGTTAATGGGGCTTGTAATCGAATACTCTTGTTCTGCGCATCTCTAGTGGTGATTCTGACAAAACTGAATGTTGTCTTCGCAAAATGAGGTAGAAAGCGTAATTTACTATGTTATTTACACATAATATGCATTAATACCATGTTAATGGGGCTTGTAATCGAATACTCTTGTTCTGCGCATCTCTAGTGGTGATTCTGACAAAACCGAATGTTTTCTTCGAAAAATGAGGTAGAAAGCGTAATTTACTATGTTATTTACACATAATATGCATTAATACCATGTTAATGGGGCTTGTAATCGAATACTCTTGTTCTGCGCATCTCTAGTGGTGATTCTGACAAAACTGAATGTTTTCTTCGCAAAATGAGGTAGAAAGCGTAATTTACTATGTTATTTACACATAATATGCATTTATAGCATGCCGATGGCGCTGGTAATCGAATACTCTGGTTCTGCGCATCTCTAGTGGTGATTCTGACAAAACTGAATGTTGTCTTCGCAAAATGAGGTAGAAAGCGTAATTTACGATGTTATTTACACATAATATGCATTTATACCATGTTAATGGTGCTTGCAATCGAATACTCTTGTTCTGCGCACCTCTAGGGTTGATACTGACAAAACTGAATGTTTTCTTCGCAAAATGAGGTAGAAAGTGTAATTTACTATGTTATTTACACATAATATGCATTTATACCATGTTAATGGTGCTTGCAATCGAATACTCTGGTTCTGCGCATCTCTAGTGGTGATTCTGACAAAACTGAATGTTTTCTTCGCAAAATGAGGTAGAAAGCGTAATTTACTATGTTATTTACACATAATATGCATTTATAGCATGCCAATGGCGCTGGTAATCGAATGCTCTGGTTCTGCGCATCTCTAGTGGTGATTCTGACAAAACCGAATGTTTTCTTCGCAAAATGAGGTATAAAGCGTAATTTACTTTGTTATTTACACATAATATGCATTTATACCATGTTAATGGGACTTGTAATCGAATACTCTTGTTCTGCGCATCTCTAGTGGTGATTCTGACAAAACCGAATGTTTTCTTCGAAAAATGAGGTAGAAAGCGTAATTTACTATGTTATTTACACATAATATGCATTAATACCATGTTAATGGGGCTTGTAATCGAATACTCTTGTTCTGCGCATCTCTAGTGGTGATTCTGACAAAACTGAATGTTTTCTTCGCAAAATGAGGTAGAAAGCGTAATTTACTATGTTATTTACACATAATATGCATTTATAGCATGCCAATGGCGCTGGTAATCGAATACTCTGGTTCTGCGCATCTCTAGTGGTGATTCTGACAAAACTGAATGTTGTCTTCGCAAAATGAGGTAGAAAGCGTAATTTACGATGTTATTTACACATAATATGCATTTATACCATGTTAATGGTGCTTGCAATCGAATACTCTTGTTCTGCGCACCTCTAGTGGTGATTCTGACAAAACTGAATGTTTTCTTCGCAAAATGAGGTAGAAAGCGTAATTTACTATGTTATTTACACATAATATGCATTAATACCATGTTAATGGGGCTTGTAATCGAATACTCTTGTTCTGCGCATCTCTAGTGGTGATTCTGACAAAACTGAATGTTTTCTTCGCAAAATGATGTAGAAAGCGTAATTTACTATGTTATTTACACATAATATGCATTTATACCATGTTAATGGGACTTGTAATCGAATACTCTTGTTCTGCGCATCTCTAGTGGTGATTCTGACAAAACCGAATGTTTTCTTCGCAAAATGAGGTAGAAAGCGTAATTTACTACATTATTTGCGCACAATATGCATTTATAGCATGCCAATGGCGCTGGTAATCGAATACTCTTGTTCTGCGCATCTCTACTGGTGATTCTGACAAAACTGAATGTTTTCTTCGCAAAATGACGTAGAAAGCGTAATTTACTATGTTATTTACACATAATATGCATTTATAGCATGCCAATGGCGCTGGTAATCGAATACTCTGGTTCTGCGCATCTCTAGTGGTGATTCTGACAAAACTGAATGTTTTCTTCGCAAAATGAGGTAGAAAGCGTAATTTACTATGTTATTTACACATAATATGCATTTATAGCATGCCAATGGCGCTGGTAATCGAATACTCTGGTTCTGCGCATCTCTAGTGGTGATTCTGACAAAACTGAATGTTGTCTTCGCAAAATGAGGTAGAAAGCGTAATTTACGATGTTATTTACACATAATATGCATTTATACCATGTTAATGGTGCTTGCAATCGAATACTCTTGTTCTGCGCACCTCTAGGGTTGATACTGACAAAACTGAACGTTTTCTTCGCAAAATGAGGTAGAAAGCGTAATTTACTATGTTATTTACACATAATATGCATTAATACCATGTTAATGGGGCTTGTAATCGAATACTCTTGTTCTGCGCATCTCTAGTGGTGATTCTGACAAAACTGAATGTTGTCTTCGCAAAATGAGGTAGAAAGCGTAATTTACTATGTTATTTACACATAATATGCATTAATACCATGTTAATGGGGCTTGTAATCGAATACTCTTGTTCTGCGCATCTCTAGTGGTGATTCTGACAAAACCGAATGTTTTCTTCGAAAAATGAGGTAGAAAGCGTAATTTACTATGTTATTTACACATAATATGCATTAATACCATGTTAATGGGGCTTGTAATCGAATACTCTTGTTCTGCGCATCTCTAGTGGTGATTCTGACAAAACTGAATGTTTTCTTCGCAAAATGAGGTAGAAAGCGTAATTTACTATGTTATTTACACATAATATGCATTTATAGCATGCCAATGGCGCTGGTAATCGAATACTCTGGTTCTGCGCATCTCTAGTGGTGATTCTGACAAAACTGAATGTTTTCTTCGCAAAATGAGGTAGAAAGCGTAATTTACTATGTTATTTACACATAATATGCATTAATACCATGTTAATGGGGCTTGTAATCGAATACTCTTGTTCTGCGCATCTCTAGTGGTGATTCTGACAAAACTGAATGTTTTCTTCGCAAAATGAGGTAGAAAGCGTAATTTACTATGTTATTTACACATAATATGCATTTATAGCATGCCAATGGCGCTGGTAATCGAATACTCTGGTTCTGCGCATCTCTAGTGGTGATTCTGACAAAACTGAATGTTGTCTTCGCAAAATGAGGTAGAAAGCGTAATTTACGATGTTATTTACACATAATATGCATTTATACCATGTTAATGGTGCTTGCAAACGAATACTCTTGTTCTGCGCACCTCTAGTGGTGATTCTGACAAAACTGAATGTTTTCTTCGCAAAATGAGGTAGAAAGCGTAATTTACTATGTTATTTACACATAATATGCATTAATACCATGTTAATGGGGCTTGTAATCGAATACTCTTGTTCTGCGCACCTCTAGGGCTGATACTGACAAAACTGAATGTTTTCTTCGCAAAATGACGTAGAAAGCGTAATTTACTATGTTATTTACACATAATATGCATTTATAGCATGCCAATGGCGCTGGTAATCGAATACTCTGGTTCTGCGCATCTCTAGTGGTGATTCTGACAAAACTGAATGTTTTCTTCGCAAAATGAGGTAGAAAGCGTAATTTACTATGTTATTTACACATAATATGCATTTATAGCATGCCAATGGCGCTGGTAATCGAATACTCTGGTTCTGCGCATCTCTTGTGGTGATTCTGACAAAACCGAATGTTTTCTTCGCAAAATGAGGTAGAAAGCGTAATTTACTACATTATTTGCGCACAATATGCATTTATAGCATGCCAATGGCGCTGGTAATCGAATACTCTTGTTCTGCGCATCTCTACTGGTGATTCTGACAAAACTGAATGTTTTCTTCGCAAAATGACGTAGAAAGCGTAATTTACTATGTTATTTACACATAATATGCATTTATAGCATGCCAATGGCGCTGGTAATCGAATACTCTGGTTCTGCGCATCTCTAGTGGTGATTCTGACAAAACTGAATGTTTTCTTCGCAAAATGAGGTAGAAAGCGTAATTTACTATGTTATTTACACATAATATGCATTAATACCATGTTATGGGGCTTGTAATCGAATACTCTTGTTCTGCGCACCTCTAGGGCTGATACTGACAAAACTGAATGCTTTCTTCGCAAAATGAGGTAGAAAGCGTAATTTACTATGTTATTTACACATAATATGCATTTATAGCATGCCAATGGCGCTGGTAATCGAATGCTCTGGTTCTGCGCATCTCTAGTGGTGATTCTGACAAAACCGAATGTTTTCTTCGCAAAATGAGGTATAAAGCGTAATTTACTTTGTTATTTACACATAATATGCATTTATACCATGTTAATGGGACTTGTAATCGAATACTCTTGTTCTGCGCATCTCTAGTGGTGATTCTGACAAAACCGAATGTTTTCTTCGCAAAATGAGGTAGAAAGCGTAATTTACTACATTATTTGCGCACAATATGCATTTATAGCATGCCAATGGCGCTGGTAATCGAATACTCTTGTTCTGCGCATCTCTAGTGGTGATTCTGACAAAACTGAATGTTGTCTTCGCAAAATGAGGTAGAAAGCGTAATTTACGATGTTATTTACACATAATATGCATTTATACCATGTTAATGGTGCTTGCAATCGAATACTCTTGTTCTGCGCATCTCTAGTGGTGATTCTGACAAAACTGAATGTTGTCTTCGCAAAATGAGGTAGAAAGCGTAATTTACTATGTTATTTACACATAATATGCATTTATAGCATGCCAATGGCGCTGGTAATCGAATACTCTGGTTCTGCGCATCTCTAGTGGTGATTCTGACAAAACTGAATGTTTTCTTCGCAAAATGAGGTAGAAAGCGTAATTTACTATGTTATTTACACATAATATGCATTAATACCATGTTAATGGGGCTTGTAATCGAATACTCTTGTTCTGCGCATCTCTAGTGGTGATTCTGACAAAACTGAATGTTTTCTTCGCAAAATGAGGTAGAAAGCGTAATTTACTATGTTATTTACACATAATATGCATTTATAGCATGCCAATGGCGCTGGTAATCGAATACTCTGGTTCTGCGCATCTCTAGTGGTGATTCTGACAAAACTGAATGTTGTCTTCGCAAAATGAGGTAGAAAGCGTAATTTACGATGTTATTTACACATAATATGCATTTATACCATGTTAATGGTGCTTGCAAACGAATACTCTTGTTCTGCGCACCTCTAGTGGTGATTCTGACAAAACTGAATGTTTTCTTCGCAAAATGAGGTAGAAAGCGTAATTTACTATGTTATTTACACATAATATGCATTAATACCATGTTAATGGGGCTTGTAATCGAATACTCTTGTTCTGCGCATCTCTAGTGGTGATTCTGACAAAACAGAATGTTTTCTTCGCAAAATGAGGTAGAAAGCGTAATTTACTATGTTATTTACACATAATATGCATTAATACCATGTTAATGGGGCTTGTAATCGAATACTCTTGTTCTGCGCATCTCTAGTGGTGATTCTGACAAAACCGAATGTTTTCTTCGCAAAATGAGGTAGAAAGCGTAATTTACTACATTATTTGCGCACAATATGCATTTATAGCATGCCAATGGCGCTGGTAATCGAATACTCTTGTTCTGCGCATCTCTACTGGTGATTCTGACAAAACTGAATGTTTTCTTCGCAAAATGACGTAGAAAGCGTAATTTACTATGTTATTTACACATAATATGAATTTATAGCATGCCAATGGCGCTGGTAATCGAATACTCTGGTTCTGCGCATCTCTAGTGGTGATTCTGACAAAACCGAATGTTTTCTTCGCAAAATGAGGTAGAAAGCGTAATTTACTACATTATTTGCGCACAATATGCATTTATAGCATGCCAATGGCGCTGGTAATCGAATACTCTTGTTCTGCGCATCTCTAGGGTTGCTACTGACAAAACTGAACGTTTTCTTCGCAAAATGAGGTAGAAAGCGTAATTTACTATGTTATTTACACATAATATGCATTAATACCATGTTAATGGGGCTTGTAATCGAATACTCTTGTTCTGCGCATCTCTAGTGGTGATTCTGACAAAACTGAATGTTGTCTTCGCAAAATGAGGTAGAAAGCGTAATTTACTATGTTATTTACACATAATATGCATTTATAGCATGCCAATGGCGCTGGTAATCGAATACTCTGGTTCTGCGCATCTCTAGTGGTGATTCTGACAAAACTGAATGTTTTCTTCGCAAAATGAGGTAGAAAGCGTAATTTACTATGTTATTTACACATAATATGCATTAATACCATGTTAATGGGGCTTGTAATCGAATACTCTTGTTCTGCGCATCTCTAGTGGTGATTCTGACAAAACTGAATGTTTTCTTCGCAAAATGAGGTAGAAAGCGTAATTTACTATGTTATTTACACATAATATGCATTTATAGCATGCCAATGGCGCTGGTAATCGAATACTCTGGTTCTGCGCATCTCTAGTGGTGATTCTGACAAAACTGAATGTTGTCTTCGCAAAATGAGGTAGAAAGCGTAATTTACGATGTTATTTACACATAATATGCATTTATACCATGTTAATGGTGCTTGCAAACGAATACTCTTGTTCTGCGCACCTCTAGTGGTGATTCTGACAAAACTGAATGTTTTCTTCGCAAAATGAGGTAGAAAGCGTAATTTACTATGTTATTTACACATAATATGCATTAATACCATGTTAATGGGGCTTGTAATCGAATACTCTTGTTCTGCGCATCTCTAGTGGTGATTCTGACAAAACAGAATGTTTTCTTCGCAAAATGAGGTAGAAAGCGTAATTTACTATGTTATTTACACATAATATGCATTAATACCATGTTAATGGGGCTTGTAATCGAATACTCTTGTTCTGCGCATCTCTAGTGGTGATTCTGACAAAACCGAATGTTTTCTTCGCAAAATGAGGTAGAAAGCGTAATTTACTACATTATTTGCGCACAATATGCATTTATAGCATGCCAATGGCGCTGGTAATCGAATACTCTTGTTCTGCGCATCTCTACTGGTGATTCTGACAAAACTGAATGTTTTCTTCGCAAAATGACGTAGAAAGCGTAATTTACTATGTTATTTACACATAATATGAATTTATAGCATGCCAATGGCGCTGGTAATCGAATACTCTGGTTCTGCGCATCTCTAGTGGTGATTCTGACAAAACCGAATGTTTTCTTCGCAAAATGAGGTAGAAAGCGTAATTTACTACATTATTTGCGCACAATATGCATTTATAGCATGCCAATGGCGCTGGTAATCGAATACTCTTGTTCTGCGCATCTCTACTGGTGATTCTGACAAAACTGAATGTTTTCTTCGCAAAATGACGTAGAAAGCGTAATTTACTATGTTATTTACACATAATATGCATTTATAGCATGCCAATGGCGCTGGTAATCGAATACTCTGGTTCTGCGCATCTCTAGTGGTGATTCTGACAAAACTGAATGTTTTCTTCGCAAAATGAGGTAGAAAGCGTAATTTACTATGTTATTTACACATAATATGCATTAATACCATGTTATGGGGCTTGTAATCGAATACTCTTGTTCTGCGCACCTCTAGGGCTGATACTGACAAAACTGAATGCTTTCTTCGCAAAATGAGGTAGAAAGCGTAATTTACTATGTTATTTACACATAATATGCATTTATAGCATGCCAATGGCGCTGGTAATCGAATGCTCTGGTTCTGCGCATCTCTAGTGGTGATTCTGACAAAACCGAATGTTTTCTTCGCAAAATGAGGTATAAAGCGTAATTTACTTTGTTATTTACACATAATATGCATTTATACCATGTTAATGGGACTTGTAATCGAATACTCTTGTTCTGCGCATCTCTAGTGGTGATTCTGACAAAACCGAATGTTTTCTTCGCAAAATGAGGTAGAAAGCGTAATTTACTACATTATTTGCGCACAATATGCATTTATAGCATGCCAATGGCGCTGGTAATCGAATACTCTTGTTCTGCGCATCTCTAGTGGTGATTCTGACAAAACTGAATGTTGTCTTCGCAAAATGAGGTAGAAAGCGTAATTTACGATGTTATTTACACATAATATGCATTTATACCATGTTAATGGTGCTTGCAATCGAATACTCTTGTTCTGCGCACCTCTAGGGTTGATACTGACAAAACTGAACGTTTTCTTCGCAAAATGAGGTAGAAAGCGTAATTTACTATGTTATTTACACATAATATGCATTAATACCATGTTAATGGGGCTTGTAATCGAATACTCTTGTTCTGCGCATCTCTAGTGGTGATTCTGACAAAACTGAATGTTGTCTTCGCAAAATGAGGTAGAAAGCGTAATTTACTATGTTATTTACACATAATATGCATTAATACCATGTTAATGGGGCTTGTAATCGAATACTCTTGTTCTGCGCATCTCTAGTGGTGATTCTGACAAAACCGAATGTTTTCTTCGAAAAATGAGGTAGAAAGCGTAATTTACGATGTTATTTACACATAATATGCATTTATACCATGTTAATGGTGCTTGCAAACGAATACTCTTGTTCTGCGCACCTCTAGTGGTGATTCTGACAAAACTGAATGTTTTCTTCGCAAAATGAGGTAGAAAGCGTAATTTACTATGTTATTTACACATAATATGCATTAATACCATGTTAATGGGGCTTGTAATCGAATACTCTTGTTCTGCGCATCTCTAGTGGTGATTCTGACAAAACTGAATGTTTTCTTCGCAAAATGAGGTAGAAAGCGTAATTTACTATGTTATTTACACATAATATGCATTAATACCATGTTAATGGGGCTTGTAATCGAATACTCTTGTTCTGCGCATCTCTAGTGGTGATTCTGACAAAACCGAATGTTTTCTTCGCAAAATGAGGTAGAAAGCGTAATTTACTACATTATTTGCGCACAATATGCATTTATAGCATGCCAATGGCGCTGGTAATCGAATACTCTTGTTCTGCGCATCTCTACTGGTGATTCTGACAAAACTGAATGTTTTCTTCGCAAAATGACGTAGAAAGCGTAATTTACTATGTTATTTACACATAATATGAATTTATAGCATGCCAATGGCGCTGGTAATCGAATACTCTGGTTCTGCGCATCTCTAGTGGTGATTCTGACAAAACTGAATGTTTTCTTCGCAAAATGAGGTAGAAAGCGTAATTTACTATGTTATTTACACATAATATGCATTTATAGCATGCCAATGGCGCTGGTAATCGAATACTCTGGTTCTGCGCATCTCTAGTGGTGATTCTGACAAAACTGAATGTTTTCTTCGCAAAATGAGGTAGAAAGCGTAATTTACTATGTTATTTACACATAATATGCATTAATACCATGTTAATGGGGCTTGTAATCGAATACTCTTGTTCTGCGCATCTCTAGTGGTGATTCTGACAAAACCGAATGTTTTCTTCGCAAAATGAGGTATAAAGCGTAATTTACTATGTTATTTACACATAATATGCATTAATACCATGTTAATGGGGCTTGTAATCGAATACTCTTGTTCTGCGCACCTCTAGGGCTGATACTGACAAAACTGAATGTTTTCTTCGCAAAATGACGTAGAAAGCGTAATTTACTATGTTATTTACACATAATATGCATTTATAGCATGCCAATGGCGCTGGTAATCGAATACTCTGGTTCTGCGCATCTCTAGTGGTGATTCTGACAAAAATGAATGTTTTCTTCGCAAAATGAGGTAGAAAGCGTAATTTACTATGTTATTTACACATAATATGCATTTATAGCATGCCAATGGCGCTGGTAATCGAATACTCTGGTTCTGCGCATCTCTAGTGGTGATTCTGACAAAACCGAATGTTTTCTTCGCAAAATGAGGTAGAAAGCGTAATTTACTACATTATTTGCGCACAATATGCATTTATAGCATGCCAATGGCGCTGGTAATCGAATACTCTTGTTCTGCGCATCTCTACTGGTGATTCTGACAAAACTGAATGTTTTCTTCGCAAAATGACGTAGAAAGCGTAATTTACTATGTTATTTACACATAATATGCATTTATAGCATGCCAATGGCGCTGGTAATCGAATACTCTGGTTCTGCGCATCTCTAGTGGTGATTCTGACAAAACTGAATGTTTTCTTCGCAAAATGAGGTAGAAAGCGTAATTTACTATGTTATTTACACATAATATGCATTAATACCATGTTATGGGGCTTGTAATCGAATACTCTTGTTCTGCGCACCTCTAGGGCTGATACTGACAAAACTGAATGCTTTCTTCGCAAAATGAGGTAGAAAGCGTAATTTACTATGTTATTTACACATAATATGCATTTATAGCATGCCAATGGCGCTGGTAATCGAATGCTCTGGTTCTGCGCATCTCTAGTGGTGATTCTGACAAAACCGAATGTTTTCTTCGCAAAATGAGGTATAAAGCGTAATTTACTTTGTTATTTACACATAATATGCATTTATACCATGTTAATGGGACTTGTAATCGAATACTCTTGTTCTGCGCATCTCTAGTGGTGATTCTGACAAAACCGAATGTTTTCTTCGCAAAATGAGGTAGAAAGCGTAATTTACTACATTATTTGCGCACAATATGCATTTATAGCATGCCAATGGCGCTGGTAATCGAATACTCTTGTTCTGCGCATCTCTAGTGGTGATTCTGACAAAACTGAATGTTGTCTTCGCAAAATGAGGTAGAAAGCGTAATTTACGATGTTATTTACACATAATATGCATTTATACCATGTTAATGGTGCTTGCAATCGAATACTCTTGTTCTGCGCACCTCTAGGGTTGCTACTGACAAAACTGAACGTTTTCTTCGCAAAATGAGGTAGAAAGCGTAATTTACTATGTTATTTACACATAATATGCATTAATACCATGTTAATGGGGCTTGTAATCGAATACTCTTGTTCTGCGCATCTCTAGTGGTGATTCTGACAAAACTGAATGTTGTCTTCGCAAAATGAGGTAGAAAGCGTAATTTACTATGTTATTTACACATAATATGCATTTATAGCATGCCAATGGCGCTGGTAATCGAATACTCTGGTTCTGCGCATCTCTAGTGGTGATTCTGACAAAACTGAATGTTTTCTTCGCAAAATGAGGTAGAAAGCGTAATTTACTATGTTATTTACACATAATATGCATTAATACCATGTTAATGGGGCTTGTAATCGAATACTCTTGTTCTGCGCATCTCTAGTGGTGATTCTGACAAAACTGAATGTTTTCTTCGCAAAATGAGGTAGAAAGCGTAATTTACTATGTTATTTACACATAATATGCATTTATAGCATGCCAATGGCGCTGGTAATCGAATACTCTGGTTCTGCGCATCTCTAGTGGTGATTCTGACAAAACTGAATGTTGTCTTCGCAAAATGAGGTAGAAAGCGTAATTTACGATGTTATTTACACATAATATGCATTTATACCATGTTAATGGTGCTTGCAAACGAATACTCTTGTTCTGCGCACCTCTAGTGGTGATTCTGACAAAACTGAATGTTTTCTTCGCAAAATGAGGTAGAAAGCGTAATTTACTATGTTATTTACACATAATATGCATTAATACCATGTTAATGGGGCTTGTAATCGAATACTCTTGTTCTGCGCATCTCTAGTGGTGATTCTGACAAAACTGAATGTTTTCTTCGCAAAATGAGGTAGAAAGCGTAATTTACTATGTTATTTACACATAATATGCATTAATACCATGTTAATGGGGCTTGTAATCGAATACTCTTGTTCTGCGCATCTCTAGTGGTGATTCTGACAAAACCGAATGTTTTCTTCGCAAAATGAGGTAGAAAGCGTAATTTACTACATTATTTGCGCACAATATGCATTTATAGCATGCCAATGGCGCTGGTAATCGAATACTCTTGTTCTGCGCATCTCTACTGGTGATTCTGACAAAACTGAATGTTTTCTTCGCAAAATGACGTAGAAAGCGTAATTTACTATGTTATTTACACATAATATGAATTTATAGCATGCCAATGGCGCTGGTAATCGAATACTCTGGTTCTGCGCATCTCTAGTGGTGATTCTGACAAAACCGAATGTTTTCTTCGCAAAATGAGGTATAAAGCGTAATTTACTTTGTTATTTACACATAATATGCATTTATACCATGTTAATGGGACTTGTAATCGAATACTCTTGTTCTGCGCATCTCTAGTGGTGATTCTGACAAAACCGAATGTTTTCTTCGCAAAATGAGGTAGAAAGCGTAATTTACTACATTATTTGCGCACAATATGCATTTATAGCATGCCAATGGCGCTGGTAATCGAATACTCTTGTTCTGCGCATCTCTAGTGGTGATTCTGACAAAACTGAATGTTGTCTTCGCAAAATGAGGTAGAAAGCGTAATTTACGATGTTATTTACACATAATATGCATTTATACCATGTTAATGGTGCTTGCAATCGAATACTCTTGTTCTGCGCACCTCTAGGGTTGCTACTGACAAAACTGAACGTTTTCTTCGCAAAATGAGGTAGAAAGCGTAATTTACTATGTTATTTACACATAATATGCATTAATACCATGTTAATGGGGCTTGTAATCGAATACTCTTGTTCTGCGCATCTCTAGTGGTGATTCTGACAAAACTGAATGTTGTCTTCGCAAAATGAGGTAGAAAGCGTAATTTACTATGTTATTTACACATAATATGCATTAATACCATGTTAATGGGGCTTGTAATCGAATACTCTTGTTCTGCGCATCTCTAGTGGTGATTCTGACAAAACCGAATGTTTTCTTCGAAAAATGAGGTAGAAAGCGTAATTTACGATGTTATTTACACATAATATGCATTTATACCATGTTAATGGTGCTTGCAAACGAATACTCTTGTTCTGCGCACCTCTAGTGGTGATTCTGACAAAACTGAATGTTTTCTTCGCAAAATGAGGTAGAAAGCGTAATTTACTATGTTATTTACACATAATATGCATTAATACCATGTTAATGGGGCTTGTAATCGAATACTCTTGTTCTGCGCATCTCTAGTGGTGATTCTGACAAAACTGAATGTTTTCTTCGCAAAATGAGGTAGAAAGCGTAATTTACTATGTTATTTACACATAATATGCATTAATACCATGTTAATGGGGCTTGTAATCGAATACTCTTGTTCTGCGCATCTCTAGTGGTGATTCTGACAAAACCGAATGTTTTCTTCGCAAAATGAGGTAGAAAGCGTAATTTACTACATTATTTGCGCACAATATGCATTTATAGCATGCCAATGGCGCTGGTAATCGAATACTCTTGTTCTGCGCATCTCTACTGGTGATTCTGACAAAACTGAATGTTTTCTTCGCAAAATGACGTAGAAAGCGTAATTTACTATGTTATTTACACATAATATGAATTTATAGCATGCCAATGGCGCTGGTAATCGAATACTCTGGTTCTGCGCATCTCTAGTGGTGATTCTGACAAAACTGAATGTTTTCTTCGCAAAATGAGGTAGAAAGCGTAATTTACTATGTTATTTACACATAATATGCATTTATAGCATGCCAATGGCGCTGGTAATCGAATACTCTGGTTCTGCGCATCTCTAGTGGTGATTCTGACAAAACTGAATGTTTTCTTCGCAAAATGAGGTAGAAAGCGTAATTTACTATGTTATTTACACATAATATGCATTAATACCATGTTAATGGGGCTTGTAATCGAATACTCTTGTTCTGCGCATCTCTAGTGGTGATTCTGACAAAACCGAATGTTTTCTTCGCAAAATGAGGTATAAAGCGTAATTTACTATGTTATTTACACATAATATGCATTAATACCATGTTAATGGGGCTTGTAATCGAATACTCTTGTTCTGCGCACCTCTAGGGCTGATACTGACAAAACTGAATGTTTTCTTCGCAAAATGACGTAGAAAGCGTAATTTACTATGTTATTTACACATAATATGCATTTATAGCATGCCAATGGCGCTGGTAATCGAATACTCTGGTTCTGCGCATCTCTAGTGGTGATTCTGACAAAACTGAATGTTTTCTTCGCAAAATGAGGTAGAAAGCGTAATTTACTATGTTATTTACACATAATATGCATTTATAGCATGCCAATGGCGCTGGTAATCGAATACTCTGGTTCTGCGCATCTCTAGTGGTGATTCTGACAAAACTGAATGTTTTCTTCGCAAAATGAGGTAGAAAGCGTAATTTACTATGTTATTTACACATAATATGCATTAATACCATGTTATGGGGCTTGTAATCGAATACTCTTGTTCTGCGCATCTCTAGTGGTGATTCTGACAAAACCGAATGTTTTCTTCGAAAAATGAGGTAGAAAGCGTAATTTACTATGTTATTTACACATAATATGCATTAATACCATGTTAATGGGGCTTGTAATCGAATACTCTTGTTCTGCGCATCTCTAGTGGTGATTCTGACAAAACTGAATGTTTTCTTCGCAAAATGAGGTAGAAAGCGTAATTTACTATGTTATTTACACATAATATGCATTAATACCATGTTAATGGGGCTTGTAATCGAATACTCTTGTTCTGCGCATCTCTAGTGGTGATTCTGACAAAACCGAATGTTTTCTTCGCAAAATGAGGTAGAAAGCGTAATTTACTACATTATTTGCGCACAATATGCATTTATAGCATGCCAATGGCGCTGGTAATCGAATACTCTTGTTCTGCGCATCTCTACTGGTGATTCTGACAAAACTGAATGTTTTCTTCGCAAAATGACGTAGAAAGCGTAATTTACTATGTTATTTACACATAATATGAATTTATAGCATACCAATGGCGCTGGTAATCGAATACTCTGGTTCTGCGCATCTCTAGTGGTGATTCTGACAAAACTGAATGTTTTCTTCGCAAAATGAGGTAGAAAGCGTAATTTACTATGTTATTTACACATAATATGCATTTATAGCATGCCAATGGCGCTGGTAATCGAATACTCTGGTTCTGCGCATCTCTAGTGGTGATTCTGACAAAACTGAATGTTTTCTTCGCAAAATGAGGTAGAAAGCGTAATTTACTATGTTATTTACACATAATATGCATTAATACCATGTTAATGGGGCTTGTAATCGAATACTCTTGTTCTGCGCATCTCTAGTGGTGATTCTGACAAAACCGAATGTTTTCTTCGCAAAATGAGGTATAAAGCGTAATTTACTATGTTATTTACACATAATATGCATTAATACCATGTTAATGGGGCTTGTAATCGAATACTCTTGTTCTGCGCACCTCTAGGGCTGATACTGACAAAACTGAATGTTTTCTTCGCAAAATGACGTAGAAAGCGTAATTTACTATGTTATTTACACATAATATGCATTTATAGCATGCCAATGGCGCTGGTAATCGAATACTCTGGTTCTGCGCATCTCTAGTGGTGATTCTGACAAAACTGAATGTTTTCTTCGCAAAATGAGGTAGAAAGCGTAATTTACTATGTTATTTACACATAATATGCATTTATAGCATGCCAATGGCGCTGGTAATCGAATACTCTGGTTCTGCGCATCTCTAGTGGTGATTCTGACAAAACCGAATGTTTTCTTCGAAAAATGAGGTAGAAAGCGTAATTTACTATGTTATTTACACATAATATGCATTAATACCATGTTAATGGGGCTTGTAATCGAATACTCTTGTTCTGCGCATCTCTAGTGGTGATTCTGACAAAACTGAATGTTTTCTTCGCAAAATGAGGTAGAAAGCGTAATTTACTATGTTATTTACACATAATATGCATTTATAGCATGCCAATGGCGCTGGTAATCGAATACTCTGGTTCTGCGCATCTCTAGTGGTGATTCTGACAAAACTGAATGTTGTCTTCGCAAAATGAGGTAGAAAGCGTAATTTACGATGTTATTTACACATAATATGCATTTATACCATGTTAATGGTGCTTGCAAACGAATACTCTTGTTCTGCGCACCTCTAGTGGTGATTCTGACAAAACTGAATGTTTTCTTCGCAAAATGAGGTAGAAAGCGTAATTTACTATGTTATTTACACATAATATGCATTAATACCATGTTAATGGGGCTTGTAATCGAATACTCTTGTTCTGCGCATCTCTAGTGGTGATTCTGACAAAACTGAATGTTTTCTTCGCAAAATGAGGTAGAAAGCGTAATTTACTATGTTATTTACACATAATATGCATTTATACCATGTTAATGGGACTTGTAATCGAATACTCTTGTTCTGCGCATCTCTAGTGGTGATTCTGACAAAACCGAATGTTTTCTTCGCAAAATGAGGTAGAAAGCGTAATTTACTACATTATTTGCGCACAATATGCATTTATAGCATGCCAATGGCGCTGGTAATCGAATACTCTGGTTCTGCGCATCTCTAGTGGTGATTCTGACAAAACTGAATGTTGTCTTCGCAAAATGAGGTAGAAAGCGTAATTTACGATGTTATTTACACATAATATGCATTTATAGCATGCCAATGGCGCTGGTAATCGAATACTCTTGTTCTGCGCATCTCTACTGGTGATTCTGACAAAACTGAATGTTTTCTTCGCAAAATGACGTAGAAAGCGTAATTTACTATGTTATTTACACATAATATGCATTTATAGCATGCCAATGGCGCTGGTAATCGAATACTCTGGTTCTGCGCATCTCTAGTGGTGATTCTGACAAAACTGAATGTTTTCTTCGCAAAATGAGGTAGAAAGCGTAATTTACTATGTTATTTACACATAATATGCATTTATAGCATGCCAATGGCGCTGGTAATCGAATACTCTGGTTCTGCGCATCTCTAGTGGTGATTCTGACAAAACTGAATGTTTTCTTCGCAAAATGAGGTAGAAAGCGTAATTTACTATGTTATTTACACATAATATGCATTAATACCATGTTAATGGGGCTTGTAATCGAATACTCTTGTTCTGCGCATCTCTAGTGGTGATTCTGACAAAACCGAATGTTTTCTTCGCAAAATGAGGTATAAAGCGTAATTTACTATGTTATTTACACATAATATGCATTAATACCATGTTAATGGGGCTTGTAATCGAATACTCTTGTTCTGCGCACCTCTAGGGCTGATACTGACAAAACTGAATGTTTTCTTCGCAAAATGACGTAGAAAGCGTAATTTACTATGTTATTTACACATAATATGCATTTATAGCATGCCAATGGGGCTTGTAATCAAATACTCTTGTTCTGCGCATCTCTAGTGGTGATTCTGACAAAACTGAATGTTTTCTTCGCAAAATGAGGTAGAAAGCGTAATTTACTATGTTATTTACACATAATATGCATTTATACCATGTTAATGGGACTTGTAATCGAATACTCTTGTTCTGCGCACCTCTAGGGCTGATACTGACAAAACTGAATGCTTTCTTCGCAAAATGAGGTAGAAAGCGTAATTTACTATGTTATTTACACATAATATGCATTTATAGCATGCCAATGGCGCTGGTAATCGAATACTCTGGTTCTGCGCATCTCTAGTGGTGATTCTGACAAAACTGAATGTTTTCTTCGCAAAATGAGGTAGAAAGCGTAATTTACTATGTTATTTACACATAATATGCATTAATACCATGTTAATGGGGCTTGTAATCGAATACTCTTGTTCTGCGCATCTCTAGTGGTGATTCTGACAAAACCGAATGTTTTCTTCGCAAAATGAGGTATAAAGCGTAATTTACTATGTTATTTACACATAATATGCATTAATACCATGTTAATGGGGCTTGTAATCGAATACTCTTGTTCTGCGCACCTCTAGGGCTGATACTGACAAAACTGAATGTTTTCTTCGCAAAATGACGTAGAAAGCGTAATTTACTATGTTATTTACACATAATATGCATTTATAGCATGCCAATGGGGCTTGTAATCAAATACTCTTGTTCTGCGCATCTCTAGTGGTGATTCTGACAAAACTGAATGTTTTCTTCGCAAAATGAGGTAGAAAGCGTAATTTACTATGTTATTTACACATAATATGCATTTATACCATGTTAATGGGACTTGTAATCGAATACTCTTGTTCTGCGCACCTCTAGGGCTGATACTGACAAAACTGAATGCTTTCTTCGCAAAATGAGGTAGAAAGCGTAATTTACTATGTTATTTACACATAATATGCATTTATAGCATGCCAATGGCGCTGGTAATCGAATGCTCTGGTTCTGCGCATCTCTAGTGGTGATTCTGACAAAACCGAATGTTTTCTTCGCAAAATGAGGTATAAAGCGTAATTTACTTTGTTATTTACACATAATATGCATTTATACCATGTTAGTGGGACTTGTAATCGAATACTCTTGTTCTGCGCATCTCTAGTGGTGATTCTGACAAAACCGAATGTTTTCTTCGCAAAATGAGGTAGAAAGCGTAATTTACTACATTATTTGCGCACAATATGCATTTATAGCATGCCAATGGCGCTGGTAATCGAATACTCTTGTTCTGCGCATCTCTAGTGGTGATTCTGACAAAACTGAATGTTGTCTTCGCAAAATGAGGTAGAAAGCGTAATTTACGATGTTATTTACACATAATATGCATTTATACCATGTTAATGGTGCTTGCAATCGAATACTCTTGTTCTGCGCACCTCTAGGGTTGATACTGACAAAACTGAACGTTTTCTTCGCAAAATGAGGTAGAAAGCGTAATTTACTATGTTATTTACACATAATATGCATTAATACCATGTTAATGGGGCTTGTAATCGAATACTCTTGTTCTGCGCATCTCTAGTGGTGATTCTGACAAAACTGAATGTTGTCTTCGCAAAATGAGGTAGAAAGCGTAATTTACTATGTTATTTACACATAATATGCATTAATACCATGTTAATGGGGCTTGTAATCGAATACTCTTGTTCTGCGCATCTCTAGTGGTGATTCTGACAAAACCGAATGTTTTCTTCGAAAAATGAGGTAGAAAGCGTAATTTACTATGTTATTTACACATAATATGCATTAATACCATGTTAATGGGGCTTGTAATCGAATACTCTTGTTCTGCGCACCTCTAGGGTTGATACTGACAAAACTGAATGTTTTCTTCGCAAAATGAGGTAGAAAGCGTAATTTACTATGTTATTTACACATAATATGCATTTATAGCATGCCAATGGCGCTGGTAATCGAATACTCTGGTTCTGCGCATCTCTAGTGGTGATTCTGACAAAACCGAATGTTTTCTTCGCAAAATGAGGTAGAAAGCGTAATTTACTACATTATTTGCGCACAATATGCATTTATAGCATGCCAATGGCGCTGGTAATCGAATACTCTTGTTCTGCGCATCTCTAGTGGTGATTCTGACAAAACTGAATGTTGTCTTCGCAAAATGAGGTAGAAAGCGTAATTTACGATGTTATTTACACATAATATGCATTTATACCATGTTAATGGTGCTTGCAATCGAATACTCTTGTTCTGCGCACCTCTAGGGTTGCTACTGACAAAACTGAACGTTTTCTTCGCAAAATGAGGTAGAAAGCGTAATTTACTATGTTATTTACACATAATATGCATTAATACCATGTTAATGGGGCTTGTAATCGAATACTCTTGTTCTGCGCATCTCTAGTGGTGATTCTGACAAAACTGAATGTTGTCTTCGCAAAATGAGGTAGAAAGCGTAATTTACTATGTTATTTACACATAATATGCATTAATACCATGTTAATGGGGCTTGTAATCGAATACTCTTGTTCTGCGCATCTCTAGTGGTGATTCTGACAAAACCGAATGTTTTCTTCGAAAAATGAGATAGAAAGCGTAATTTACTGTTATTTACACATAATATGCATTAATACCATGTTAATGGGGCTTGTAATCGAATACTCTTGTTCTGCGCATCTCTAGTGGTGATTCTGACAAAACTGAATGTTTTCTTCGCAAAATGAGGTAGAAAGCGTAATTTACTATGTTATTTACACATAATATGCATTTATACCATGTTAATGGGGCTTGTAATCGAATACTCTTGTTCTGCGCATCTCTAGTGGTGATTCTGACAAAACCGAATGTTTTCTTCGCAAAATGAGGTAGAAAGCGTAATTTACTACATTATTTGCGCACAATATGCATTTATAGCATGCCAATGGCGCTGGTAATCGAATACTCTTGTTCTGCGCATCTCTACTGGTGATTCTGACAAAACTGAATGTTTTCTTCGCAAAATGACGTAGAAAGCGTAATTTACTATGTTATTTACACATAATATGCATTTATAGCATGCCAATGGCGCTGGTAATCGAATACTCTGGTTCTGCGCATCTCTAGTGGTGATTCTGACAAAACTGAATGTTTTCTTCGCAAAATGAGGTAGAAAGCGTAATTTACTATGTTATTTACACATAATATGCATTTATAGCATGCCAATGGCGCTGGTAATCGAATACTCTGGTTCTGCGCATCTCTAGTGGTGATTCTGACAAAACTGAATGTTGTCTTCGCAAAATGAGGTAGAAAGCGTAATTTACGATGTTATTTACACATAATATGCATTTATACCATGTTAATGGTGCTTGCAATCGAATACTCTTGTTCTGCGCACCTCTAGTGGTGATTCTGACAAAACTGAATGTTTTCTTCGCAAAATGATGTAGAAAGCGTAATTTACTATGTTATTTACACATAATATGCATTAATACCATGTTAATGGGGCTTGTAATCGAATACTCTTGTTCTGCGCATCTCTAGTGGTGATTCTGACAAAACTGAATGTTTTCTTCGCAAAATGATGTAGAAAGCGTAATTTACTATGTTATTTACACATAATATGCATTTATGCCATGTTAATGGGACTTGTAATCGAATACTCTTGTTCTGCGCATCTCTAGTGGTGATTCTGACAAAACCGAATGTTTTCTTCGCAAAATGAGGTAGAAAGCGTAATTTACTACATTATTTGCGCACAATATGCATTTATAGCATGCCAATGGCGCTGGTAATCGAATACTCTTGTTCTGCGCATCTCTACTGGTGATTCTGACAAAACTGAATGTTTTCTTCGCAAAATGACGTAGAAAGCGTAATTTACTATGTTATTTACACATAATATGCATTTATAGCATGCCAATGGCGCTGGTAATCGAATACTCTGGTTCTGCGCATCTCTAGTGGTGATTCTGACAAAACTGAATGTTTTCTTCGCAAAATGAGGTAGAAAGCGTAATTTACTATGTTATTTACACATAATATGCATTTATAGCATGCCAATGGCGCTGGTAATCGAATACTCTGGTTCTGCGCATCTCTAGTGGTGATTCTGACAAAACTGAATGTTGTCTTCGCAAAATGAGGTAGAAAGCGTAATTTACGATGTTATTTACACATAATATGCATTTATACCATGTTAATGGTGCTTGCAATCGAATACTCTTGTTCTGCGCACCTCTAGGGTTGATACAGACAAAACTGAACGTTTTCTTCGCAAAATGAGGTAGAAAGCGTAATTTACTATGTTATTTACACATAATATGCATTAATACCATGTTAATGGGGCTTGTAATCGAATACTCTTGTTCTGCGCATCTCTAGTGGTGATTCTGACAAAACTGAATGTTGTCTTCGCAAAATGAGGTAGAAAGCGTAATTTACTATGTTATTTACACATAATATGCATTAATACCATGTTAATGGGGCTTGTAATCGAATACTCTTGTTCTGCGCATCTCTAGTGGTGATTCTGACAAAACCGAATGTTTTCTTCGAAAAATGAGGTAGAAAGCGTAATTTAGTATGTTATTTACACATAATATGCATTAATACCATGTTAATGGGGCTTGTAATCGAATACTCTTGTTCTGCGCATCTCTAGTGGTGATTCTGACAAAACTGAATGTTTTCTTCGCAAAATGAGGTAGAAAGCGTAATTTACTATGTTATTTACACATAATATGCATTTATAGCATGCCAATGGCGCTGGTAATCGAATACTCTGGTTCTGCGCATCTCTAGTGGTGATTCTGACAAAACTGAATGTTGTCTTCGCAAAATGAGGTAGAAAGCGTAATTTACTATGTTATTTACACATAATATGCATTAATACCATGTTATGGGGCTTGTAATCGAATACTCTTGTTCTGCGCACCTCTAGGGCTGATACTGACAAAACTGAATGCTTTCTTCGCAAAATGAGGTAGAAAGCGTAATTTACTATGTTATTTACACATAATATGCATTTATAGCATGCCAATGGCGCTGGTAATCGAATGCTCTGGTTCTGCGCATCTCTAGTGGTGATTCTGACAAAACCGAATGTTTTCTTCGCAAAATGAGGTATAAAGCGTAATTTACTTTGTTATTTACACATAATATGCATTTATACCATGTTAATGGGACTTGTAATCGAATACTCTTGTTCTGCGCATCTCTAGTGGTGATTCTGACAAAACCGAATGTTTTCTTCGCAAAATGAGGTAGAAAGCGTAATTTACTACATTATTTGCGCACAATATGCATTTATAGCATGCCAATGGCGCTGGTAATCGAATACTCTTGTTCTGCGCATCTCTAGTGGTGATTCTGACAAAACTGAATGTTGTCTTCGCAAAATGAGGTAGAAAGCGTAATTTACGATGTTATTTACACATAATATGCATTTATACCATGTTAATGGTGCTTGCAATCGAATACTCTTGTTCTGCGCACCTCTAGGGTTGCTACTGACAAAACTGAACGTTTTCTTCGCAAAATGAGGTAGAAAGCGTAATTTACTATGTTATTTACACATAATATGCATTAATACCATGTTAATGGGGCTTGTAATCGAATACTCTTGTTCTGCGCATCTCTAGTGGTGATTCTGACAAAACTGAATGTTGTCTTCGCAAAATGAGGTAGAAAGCGTAATTTACTATGTTATTTACACATAATATGCATTTATAGCATGCCAATGGCGCTGGTAATCGAATACTCTGGTTCTGCGCATCTCTAGTGGTGATTCTGACAAAACTGAATGTTTTCTTCGCAAAATGAGGTAGAAAGCGTAATTTATTATGTTATTTACACATAATATGCATTAATACCATGTTAATGGGGCTTGTAATCGAATACTCTTGTTCTGCGCATCTCTAGTGGTGATTCTGACAAAACTGAATGTTTTCTTCGCAAAATGAGGTAGAAAGCGTAATTTACTATGTTATTTACACATAATATGCATTTATAGCATGCCAATGGCGCTGGTAATCGAATACTCTGGTTCTGCGCATCTCTAGTGGTGATTCTGACAAAACTGAATGTTGTCTTCGCAAAATGAGGTAGAAAGCGTAATTTACGATGTTATTTACACATAATATGCATTTATACCATGTTAATGGTGCTTGCAAACGAATACTCTTGTTCTGCGCACCTCTAGTGGTGATTCTGACAAAACTGAATGTTTTCTTCGCAAAATGAGGTAGAAAGCGTAATTTACTATGTTATTTACACATAATATGCATTAATACCATGTTAATGGGGCTTGTAATCGAATACTCTTGTTCTGCGCATCTCTAGTGGTGATTCTGACAAAACTGAATGTTTTCTTCGCAAAATGAGGTAGAAAGCGTAATTTACTATGTTATTTACACATAATATGCATTTATACCATGTTAATGGGACTTGTAATCGAATACTCTTTGTTCTGCGCATCTCTAGTGGTGATTCTGACAAAACCGAATGTTTTCTTCGCAAAATGAGGTAGAAAGCGTAATTTACTACATTATTTGCGCACAATATGCATTTATAGCATGCCAATGGCGCTGGTAATCGAATACTCTTGTTCTGCGCATCTCTACTGGTGATTCTGACAAAACTGAATGTTTTCTTCGCAAAATGACGTAGAAAGCGTAATTTACTATGTTATTTACACCTAATATGAATTTATAGCATGCCAATGGCGCTGGTAATCGAATACTCTGGTTCTGCGCATCTCTAGTGGTGATTCTGACAAAACTGAATGTTTTCTTCGCAAAATGAGGTAGAAAGCGTAATTTACTATGTTATTTACACATAATATGCATTTATAGCATGCCAATGGCGCTGGTAATCGAATACTCTGGTTCTGCGCATCTCTAGTGGTGATTCTGACAAAACTGAATGTTTTCTTCGCAAAATGAGGTAGAAAGCGTAATTTACTATGTTATTTACACATAATATGCATTAATACCATGTTAATGGGGCTTGTAATCGAATACTCTTGTTCTGCGCATCTCTAGTGGTGATTCTGACAAAACCGAATGTTTTCTTCGCAAAATGAGGTATAAAGCGTAATTTACTATGTTATTTACACATAATATGCATTAATACCATGTTAATGGGGCTTGTAATCGAATACTCTTGTTCTGCGCACCTCTAGGGCTGATACTGACAAAACTGAACGTTTTCTTCGCAAAATGAGGTAGAAAGCGTAATTTACTATGTTATTTACACATAATATGCATTAATACCATGTTAATGGGGCTTGTAATCGAATACTCTTGTTCTGCGCACCTCTAGGGTTGATACTGACAAAACTGAACGTTTTCTTCGCAAAATGAGGTAGAAAGCGTAATTTACTATGTTATTTACACATAATATGCATTAATACCATGTTAATGGGGCTTGTAATCGAATACTCTGGTTCTGCGCATCTCTAGTGGTGATTCTGACAAAACTGAATGTTTTCTTCGCAAAATGAGGTAGAAAGCGTAATTTACTATGTTATTTACACATAATATGCATTAATACCATGTTAATGGGGCTTGTAATCGAATACTCTTGTTCTGCGCATCTCTAGTGGTGATTCTGACAAAACCGAATGTTTTCTTCGAAAAATGAGGTAGAAAGCGTAATTTACTACGTTATTTACACATAATATGCATTAATACCATGTTAATGGGGCTTGTAATCGAATACTCTTGTTCTGCGCATCTCTAGTGGTGATTCTGACAAAACTGAATGTTTTCTTCGCAAAATGAGGTAGAAAGCGTAATTTACTATGTTATTTACACATAATATGCATTTATAGCATGCCAATGGCGCTGGTAATCGAATACTCTGGTTCTGCGCATCTCTAGTGGTGATTCTGACAAAACTGAATGTTTTCTTCGCAAAATGAGGTAGAAAGCGTAATTTACTATGTTATTTACACATAATATGCATTAATACCATGTTAATGGGGCTTGTAATCGAATACTCTTGTTCTGCGCATCTCTACTGGTGATTCTGACAAAACTGAATGTTTTCTTCGCAAAATGACGTAGAAAGCGTAATTTACTATGTTATTTACACATAATATGCATTTATAGCATGCCAATGGCGCTGGTAATCGAATACTCTGGTTCTGCGCATCTCTAGTGGTGATTCTGACAAAACTGAATGTTTTCTTCGCAAAATGAGGTAGAAAGCGTAATTTACTATGTTATTTACACATAATATGCATTTATAGCATGCCAATGGCGCTGGTAATCGAATACTCTGGTTCTGCGCATCTCTAGTGGTGATTCTGACAAAACTGAATGTTTTCTTCGCAAAATGAGGTAGAAAGCGTAATTTACTATGTTACTTACACATAATATGCATTAATACCATGTTAATGGGGCTTGTAATCGAATACTCTTGTTCTGCGCATCTCTAGTGGTGATTCTGACAAAACCGAATGTTTTCTTCGCAAAATGAGGTAGAAAGCGTAATTTACTACATTATTTGCGCACAATATGCATTTATAGCATGCCAATGGCGCTGGTAATCGAATACTCTTGTTCTGCGCATCTCTACTGGTGATTCTGACAAAACTGAATGTTTTCTTCGCAAAATGACGTAGAAAGCGTAATTTACTATGTTATTTACACATAATATGCATTTATAGCATGCCAATGGCGCTGGTAATCGAATACTCTGGTTCTGCGCATCTCTAGTGGTGATTCTGACAAAACTGAATGTTTTCTTCGCAAAATGAGGTAGAAAGCGTAATTTACTATGTTACTTACACATAATATGCATTAATACCATGTTAATGGGGCTTGTAATCGAATACTCTTGTTCTGCGCATCTCTAGTGGTGATTCTGACAAAACCGAATGTTTTCTTCGAAAAATGAGGTAGAAAGCGTAATTTACTATGTTATTTACACATAATATGCATTAATACCATGTTAATGGGGCTTGTAATCGAATACTCTTGTTCTGCGCATCTCTAGTGGTGATTCTGACAAAACTGAATGTTTTCTTCGCAAAATGAGGTAGAAAGCGTAATTTACTATGTTATTTACACATAATATGCATTTATAGCATGCCAATGGCGCTGGTAATCGAATACTCTGGTTCTGCGCATCTCTAGTGGTGATTCTGACAAAACTGAATGTTGTCTTCGCAAAATGAGGTAGAAAGCGTAATTTAAGAAGTTATTTACACATAATATGCATTTATACCATGTTAATGGTGCTTGCAATCGAATACTCTTGTTCTGCGCACCTCTAGTGGTGATTCTGACAAAACTGAATGTTTTCTTCGCAAAATGAGGTAGAAAGCGTAATTTACTATGTTATTTACACATAATATGCATTAATACCATGTTAATGGGACTTGTAATCGAATACTCTTGTTCTGCGCATCTCTAGTGGTGATTCTGACAAAACCGAATGTTTTCTTCGCAAAATGAGGTGAAAAGCGTAATTTACTACATTATTTGCGCACAATATGCATTTATAGCATGCCAATGGCGCTGGTAATCGAATACTCTTGTTCTGCGCATCTCTACTGGTGATTCTGACAAAACTGAATGTTTTCTTCGCAAAATGACGTAGAAAGCGTAATTTACTATGTTATTTACACATAATATGCATTTATAGCATGCCAATGGCGCTGGTAATCGAATACTCTGGTTCTGCGCATCTCTAGTGGTGATTCTGACAAAACTGAATGTTTTCTTCGCAAAATGAGGTAGAAAGCGTAATTTACTATGTTATTTACACATAATATGGATTTATAGCATGCCAATGGCGCTGGTAATCGAATACTCTGGTTCTGCGCATCTCTAGTGGTGATTCTGACAAATCTGAATGTTGTCGTCGCAAAATGAGGTAGAAAGCGTAATTTACGATGTTATTTACACATAATATGCATTTATACCATGTTAATGGTGCTTGCAATCGAATACTCTTGTTCTGCGCACCTCTAGGGTTGATACTGACAAAACTGAACGTTTTCTTCGCAAAATGAGGTAGAAAGCGTAATTTACTATGTTATTTACACATAATATGCATTAATACCATGTTAATGGGGCTTGTAATCGAATACTCTTGTTCTGCGCATCTCTAGTGGTGATTCTGACAAAACTGAATGTTGTCTTCGCAAAATGAGGTAGAAAGCGTAATTTACTATGTTATTTACACATAATATGCATTAATACCATGTTAATGGGGCTTGTAATCGAATACTCTTGTTCTGCGCATCTCTAGTGGTGATTCTGACAAAACCGAATGTTTTCTTCGAAAAATGAGGTAGAAAGCGTAATTTACTATGTTATTTACACATAATATGCATTAATACCATGTTAATGGGGCTTGTAATCGAATACTCTTGTTCTGCGCATCTCTAGTGGTGATTCTGACAAAACTGAATGTTGTCTTCGCAAAATGAGGTAGAAAGCGTAATTTACGATGTTATTTACACATAATATGCATTTATACCATGTTAATGGTGCTTGCAATCGAATACTCTTGTTCTGCGCACCTCTAGGGTTGATACTGACAAAACTGAATGTTTTCTTCGCAAAATGAGGTAGAAAGCGTAATTTACTATGTTATTTACACATAATATGCATTTATAGCATGCCAATGGCGCTGGTAATCGAATACTCTGGTTCTGCGCATCTCTAGTGGTGATTCTGACAAAACTGAATGTTTTCTTTGCAAAATGAGGTAGAAAGCGTAATTTAAGAAGTTATTTACACATAATATGCATTTATACCATGTTAATGGGACTTGTAATCGAATACTCTTGTTCTGCGCATCTCTAGTGGTGATTCTGACAAAACCGAATGTTTTGTTCGCAAAATGAGGTAGAAAGCGTAATTTACTACATTATTTGCGCACAATATGCATTTATAGCATGCCAATGGCGCTGGTAATCGAATACTCTTGTTCTGCGCATCTCTACTGGTGATTCTGACAAAACTGAATGTTTTCTTCGCAAAATGACGTAGAAAGCGTAATTTACTATGTTATTTACACATAATATGCATTTATAGCATGCCAATGGCGCTGGTAATCGAATACTCTGGTTCTGCGCATCTCTAGTGGTGATTCTGACAAAACTGAATGTTTTCTTCGCAAAATGAGGTAGAAAGCGTAATTTACTATGTTATTTACACATAATATGCATTTATAGCATGCCAATGGCGCTGGTAATCGAATACTCTGGTTCTGCGCATCTCTAGTGGTGATTCTGACAAATCTGAATGTTGTCTTCGCAAAATGAGGTAGAAAGCGTAATTTACGATGTTATTTACACATAATATGCATTTATACCATGTTAATGGTGCTTGCAATCGAATACTCTTGTTCTGCGCACCTCTAGGGTTGATACTGACAAAACTGAACGTTTTCTTCGCAAAATGAGGTAGAAAGCGTAATTTACTATGTTATTTACACATAATATGCATTAATACCATGTTAATGGGGCTTGTAATCGAATACTCTTGTTCTGCGCATCTCTAGCGGTGATTCTGACAAAACTGAATGTTGTCTTCGCAAAATGAGGTAGAAAGCGTAATTTACTATGTTATTTACACATAATATGCATTAATACCATGTTAATGGGGCTTGTAATCGAATACTCTTGTTCTGCGCATCTCTAGTGGTGATTCTGACAAAACCGAATGTTTTCTTCGAAAAATGAGGTAGAAAGCGTAATTTACTATGTTATTTACACATAATATGCATTTATAGCATGCCAATGGCGCTGGTAATCGAATACTCTGGTTCTGCGCATCTCTAGTGGTGATTCTGACAAAACTGAATGTTGTCTTCGCAAAATGAGGTAGAAAGCGTAATTTACGATGTTATTTACACATAATATGCATTTATACCATGTTAATGGTGCTTGCAATCGAATACTCTTGTTCTGCGCATCTCTAGTGGTGATTCTGACAAAACCGAATGTTTTCTTCGAAAAATGAGGTAGAAAGCGTAATTTACTATGTTATTTACACATAATATGCATTAATACCATGTTAATGGGGCTTGTAATCGAATACTCTTGTTCTGCGCATCTCTAGTGGTGATTCTGACAAAACTGAATGTTTTCTTCGCAAAATGAGGTAGAAAGCGTAATTTACTATGTTATTTACACATAATATGCATTTATAGCATGCCAATGGCGCTTGTAATCGAATACTCTGGTTCTGCGCATCTCTAGTGGTGATTCTGACAAATCTGAATGTTGTCTTCGCAAAATGAGGTAGAAAGCGTAATTTACGATGTTATTTACACATAATAAGCATTTATACCATGTTAATGGTGCTTGCAAACGAATACTCTTGTTCTGCGCACCTCTAGTGGTGATTCTGACAAAACTGAACGTTTTCTTCACAAAATGAGGTAGAAAGCGTAATTTACTATGTTATTTACACATAATATGCATTAATACCATGTTAATGGGGCTTGTAATCGAATACTCTTGTTCTGCGCATCTCTAGTGGTGATTCTGACAAAACCGAATGTTTTCTTCGCAAAATGAGGTATAAAGCGTAATTTACTATGTTATTTACACATAATATGCATTAATACCATGTTAATGGGGCTTGTAATCGAATACTCTTGTTCTGCGCACCTCTAGGGCTGATACTGACAAAACTGAATGTTTTCTTCGCAAAATGACGTAGAAAGCGTAATTTACTATGTTATTTACACATAATATGCATTTATACCATGTTAATGGGACTTGTAATCGAATACTCTTGTTCTGCGCATCTCTAGTGGTGATTCTGACAAAACCGAATGTTTTCTTCGCAAAATGAGGTAGAAAGCGTAATTTACTACATTATTTGCGCACAATATGCATTTATAGCATGCCAATGGCGCTGGTAATCGAATACTCTTGTTCTGCGCATCTCTACTGGTGATTCTGACAAAACTGAATGTTTTCTTCGCAAAATGACGTAGAAAGCGTAATTTACTATGTTATTTACACATAATATGCATTTATAGCATGCCAATGGCGCTGGTAATCGAATACTCTGGTTCTGCGCATCTCTAGTGGTGATTCTGACAAAACTGAATGTTTTCTTCGCAAAATGAGGTAGAAAGCGTAATTTACTATGTTACTTACACATAATATGCATTAATACCATGTTAATGGGGCTTGTAATCGAATACTCTTGTTCTGCGCATCTCTAGTGGTGATTCTGACAAAACCGAATGTTTTCTTCGAAAAATGAGGTAGAAAGCGTAATTTACTATGTTATTTACACATAATATGGATTTATAGCATGCCAATGGCGCTGGTAATCGAATACTCTGGTTCTGCGCATCTCTAGTGGTGATTCTGACAAATCTGAATGTTGTCTTCGCAAAATGAGGTAGAAAGCGTAATTTACGATGTTATTTACACATAATATGCATTTATAGCATGCCAATGGCGCTGGTAATCGAATACTCTGGTTCTGCGCATCTCTAGTGGTGATTCTGACAAAACTGAATGTTGTCTTCGCAAAATGAGGTAGAAAGCGTAATTTAAGAAGTTATTTACACATAATATGCATTTATACCATGTTAATGGTGCTTGCAATCGAATACTCTTGTTCTGCGCACCTCTAGTGGTGATTCTGACAAAACTGAATGTTTTCTTCGCAAAATGAGGTAGAAAGCGTAATTTACTATGTTATTTACACATAATATGCATTAATACCATGTTAATGGGACTTGTAATCGAATACTCTTGTTCTGCGCATCTCTAGTGGTGATTCTGACAAAACCGAATGTTTTCTTCGCAAAATGAGGTGAAAAGCGTAATTTACTACATTATTTGCGCACAATATGCATTTATAGCATGCCAATGGCGCTGGTAATCGAATACTCTTGTTCTGCGCATCTCTACTGGTGATTCTGACAAAACTGAATGTTTTCTTCGCAAAATGACGTAGAAAGCGTAATTTACTATGTTATTTACACATAATATGCATTTATAGCATGCCAATGGCGCTGGTAATCGAATACTCTGGTTCTGCGCATCTCTAGTGGTGATTCTGACAAAACTGAATGTTTTCTTCGCAAAATGAGGTAGAAAGCGTAATTTACTATGTTATTTACACATAATATGGATTTATAGCATGCCAATGGCGCTGGTAATCGAATACTCTGGTTCTGCGCATCTCTAGTGGTGATTCTGACAAATCTGAATGTTGTCTTCGCAAAATGAGGTAGAAAGCGTAATTTACGATGTTATTTACACATAATATGCATTTATACCATGTTAATGGTGCTTGCAATCGAATACTCTTGTTCTGCGCACCTCTAGGGTTGATACTGACAAAACTGAACGTTTTCTTCGCAAAATGAGGTAGAAAGCGTAATTTACTATGTTATTTACACATAATATGCATTAATACCATGTTAATGGGGCTTGTAATCGAATACTCTTGTTCTGCGCATCTCTAGTGGTGATTCTGACAAAACTGAATGTTGTCTTCGCAAAATGAGGTAGAAAGCGTAATTTACTATGTTATTTACACATAATATGCATTAATACCATGTTAATGGGGCTTGTAATCGAATACTCTTGTTCTGCGCATCTCTAGTGGTGATTCTGACAAAACCGAATGTTTTCTTCGAAAAATGAGGTAGAAAGCGTAATTTACTATGTTATTTACACATAATATGCATTAATACCATGTTAATGGGGCTTGTAATCGAATACTCTTGTTCTGCGCATCTCTAGTGGTGATTCTGACAAAACTGAATGTTGTCTTCGCAAAATGAGGTAGAAAGCGTAATTTACGATGTTATTTACACATAATATGCATTTATACCATGTTAATGGTGCTTGCAATCGAATACTCTTGTTCTGCGCACCTCTAGGGTTGATACTGACAAAACTGAATGTTTTCTTCGCAAAATGAGGTAGAAAGCGTAATTTACTATGTTATTTACACATAATATGCATTTATAGCATGCCAATGGCGCTGGTAATCGAATACTCTGGTTCTGCGCATCTCTAGTGGTGATTCTGACAAAACTGAATGTTTTCTTTGCAAAATGAGGTAGAAAGCGTAATTTAAGAAGTTATTTACACATAATATGCATTTATACCATGTTAATGGGACTTGTAATCGAATACTCTTGTTCTGCGCATCTCTAGTGGTGATTCTGACAAAACCGAATGTTTTGTTCGCAAAATGAGGTAGAAAGCGTAATTTACTACATTATTTGCGCACAATATGCATTTATAGCATGCCAATGGCGCTGGTAATCGAATACTCTTGTTCTGCGCATCTCTACTGGTGATTCTGACAAAACTGAATGTTTTCTTCGCAAAATGACGTAGAAAGCGTAATTTACTATGTTATTTACACATAATATGCATTTATAGCATGCCAATGGCGCTGGTAATCGAATACTCTGGTTCTGCGCATCTCTAGTGGTGATTCTGACAAAACTGAATGTTTTCTTCGCAAAATGAGGTAGAAAGCGTAATTTACTATGTTATTTACACATAATATGCATTTATAGCATGCCAATGGCGCTGGTAATCGAATACTCTGGTTCTGCGCATCTCTAGTGGTGATTCTGACAAATCTGAATGTTGTCTTCGCAAAATGAGGTAGAAAGCGTAATTTACGATGTTATTTACACATAATATGCATTTATACCATGTTAATGGTGCTTGCAATCGAATACTCTTGTTCTGCGCACCTCTAGGGTTGATACTGACAAAACTGAACGTTTTCTTCGCAAAATGAGGTAGAAAGCGTAATTTACTATGTTATTTACACATAATATGCATTAATACCATGTTAATGGGGCTTGTAATCGAATACTCTTGTTCTGCGCATCTCTAGCGGTGATTCTGACAAAACTGAATGTTGTCTTCGCAAAATGAGGTAGAAAGCGTAATTTACTATGTTATTTACACATAATATGCATTAATACCATGTTAATGGGGCTTGTAATCGAATACTCTTGTTCTGCGCATCTCTAGTGGTGATTCTGACAAAACCGAATGTTTTCTTCGAAAAATGAGGTAGAAAGCGTAATTTACTATGTTATTTACACATAATATGCATTTATAGCATGCCAATGGCGCTGGTAATCGAATACTCTGGTTCTGCGCATCTCTAGTGGTGATTCTGACAAAACTGAATGTTGTCTTCGCAAAATGAGGTAGAAAGCGTAATTTACGATGTTATTTACACATAATATGCATTTATACCATGTTAATGGTGCTTGCAATCGAATACTCTTGTTCTGCGCATCTCTAGTGGTGATTCTGACAAAACCGAATGTTTTCTTCGAAAAATGAGGTAGAAAGCGTAATTTACTATGTTATTTACACATAATATGCATTAATACCATGTTAATGGGGCTTGTAATCGAATACTCTTGTTCTGCGCATCTCTAGTGGTGATTCTGACAAAACTGAATGTTTTCTTCGCAAAATGAGGTAGAAAGCGTAATTTACTATGTTATTTACACATAATATGCATTTATAGCATGCCAATGGCGCTGGTAATCGAATACTCTGGTTCTGCGCATCTCTAGTGGTGATTCTGACAAATCTGAATGTTGTCTTCGCAAAATGAGGTAGAAAGCGTAATTTACGATGTTATTTACACATAATAAGCATTTATACCATGTTAATGGTGCTTGCAAACGAATACTCTTGTTCTGCGCACCTCTAGTGGTGATTCTGACAAAACTGAACGTTTTCTTCGCAAAATGAGGTAGAAAGCGTAATTTACTATGTTATTTACACATAATATGCATTAATACCATGTTAATGGGGCTTGTAATCGAATACTCTTGTTCTGCGCATCTCTAGTGGTGATTCTGACAAAACCGAATGTTTTCTTCGCAAAATGAGGTATAAAGCGTAATTTACTATGTTATTTACACATAATATGCATTAATACCAGGTTAATGGGGCTTGTAATCGAATACTCTTGTTCTGCGCACCTCTAGGGCTGATACTGACAAAACTGAATGTTTTCTTCGCAAAATGACGTAGAAAGCGTAATTTACTATGTTATTTACACATAATATGCATTTATAGCATGCCAATGGCGCTGGTAATCGAATACTCTGGTTCTGCGCATCTCTAGTGGTGATTCTGACAAAACTGAATGTTTTCTTCGCAAAATGAGGTAGAAAGCGTAATTTACTATGTTATTTACACATAATATGCATTTATACCATGTTAATGGTGCTTGCAATCGAATACTCTTGTTCTGCGCACCTCTAGGGTTGATACTGACAAAACTGAATGTTTTCTTCGCAAAATGAGGTAGAAAGCGTAATTTACTATGTTATTTACACATAATATGCATTTATACCATGTTAATGGTGCTTGCAATCGAATACTCTTGTTCTGCGCACCTCTAGGGTTGATACTGACAAAACTGAATGTTTTCTTCGCAAAATGAGGTAGAAAGCGTAATTTACTATGTTATTTACACATAATATGCATTTATAGCATGCCAATGGCGCTGGTAATCGAATACTCTGGTTCTGCGCATCTCTAGTGGTGATTCTGACAAAACCGAATTTTTTCTTCGCAAAATGAGGTAGAAAGCGTAATTTACTACATTATTTGCGCACAATATGCATTTATAGCATGCCAATGGCGCTGGTAATCGAATACTCTTGTTCTGCGCATCTCTACTGGTGATTCTGACAAAACTGAATGTTTTCTTCGCAAAATGACGTAGAAAGCGTAATTTACTATGTTATTTACACATAATATGCATTTATAGCATGCCAATGGCGCTGGTAATCGAATACTCTGGTTCTGCGCATCTCTAGTGGTGATTCTGACAAAACTGAATGTTTTCTTCGCAAAATGAGGTAGAAAGCGTAATTTACTATGTTATTTACACATAATATGCATTAATACCATGTTAATGGGGCTTGTAATCGAATACTCTTGTTCTGCGCATCTCTAGTGGCGATTCTGACAAAACCGAATGTTTTCTTCGAAAAATGAGGTAGAAAGCGTAATTTACTATGTTATTTACACATAATATGCATTAATACCATGTTAATGGGGCTTGTAATCGAATACTCTTGTTCTGCGCATCTCTAGTGGTGATTCTGACAAAACTGAATGTTTTCTTCGCAAAATGAGGTAGAAAGCGTAATTTACTATGTTATTTACACATAATATGCATTTATAGCATGCCAATGGCGCTGGTAATCGAATACTCTGGTTCTGCGCATCTCTAGTGGTGATTCTGACAAAACTGAATGTTGTCTTCGCAAAATGAGGTAGAAAGCGTAATTTACGATGTTATTTACACATAATATGCATTTATACCATGTTAATGGTGCTTGCAAACGAATACTCTTGTTCTGCGCACCTCTAGTGGTGATTCTGACAAAACTGAATGTTTTCTTCGCAAAATGAGGTAGAAAGCGTAATTTACTATGTTATTTACACATAATATGCATTTATACCATGTTAATGGGACTTGTAATCGAATACTCTTGTTCTGCGCATCTCTAGTGGTGATTCTGACAAAACCGAATGTTTTCTTCGCAAAATGAGGTAGAAAGCGTAATTTACTACATTATTTGCGCACAATATGCATTTATAGCATGCCAATGGCGCTGGTAATCGAATACTCTTGTTCTGCGCATCTCTACTGGTGATTCTGACAAAACTGAATGTTTTCTTCGCAAAATGATGTAGAAAGCGTAATTTACTATGTTATTTACACCTAATATGAATTTATAGCATGCCAATGGCGCTGGTAATCGAATACTCTGGTTCTGCGCATCTCTAGTGGTGATTCTGACAAAACTGAATGTTTTCTTCGCAAAATGAGGTAGAAAGCGTAATTTACTATGTTATTTACACATAATATGCATTTATAGCATGCCAATGGCGCTGGTAATCGAATACTCTGGTTCTGCGCATCTCTAGTGGTGATTCTGACAAAACTGAATGTTTTCTTCGCAAAATGAGGTAGAAAGCGTAATTTACTATGTTATTTACACATAATATGCATTAATACCATGTTAATGGGGCTTGTAATCGAATACTCTTGTTCTGCGCATCTCTAGTGGTGATTCTGACAAAACCGAATGTTTTCTTCGCAAAATGAGGTATAAAGCGTAATTTACTATGTTATTTACACATAATATGCATTAATACCATGTTAATGGGGCTTGTAATCGAATACTCTTGTTCTGCGCACCTCTAGGGCTGATACTGACAAAACTGAACGTTTTCTTCGCAAAATGAGGTAGAAAGCGTAATTTACTATGTTATTTACACATAATATGCATTAATACAATGTTAATGGGGCTTGTAATCGAATACTCTTGTTCTGCGCACCTCTAGGGTTGATACTGACAAAACTGAACGTTTTCTTCGCAAAATGAGGTAGAAAGCGTAATTTACTATGTTATTTACACATAATATGCATTAATACAATGTTAATGGGGCTTGTAATCGAATACTCTGGTTCTGCGCATCTCTAGTGGTGATTCTGACAAAACTGAATGTTTTCTTCGCAAAATGAGGTAGAAAGCGTAATTTACTATGTTATTTACACATAATATGCATTAATACCATGTTAATGGGGCTTGTAATCGAATACTCTTGTTCTGCGCATCTCTAGTGGTGATTCTGACAAAACCGAATGTTTTCTTCGAAAAATGAGGTAGAAAGCGTAATTTACTACGTTATTTACACATAATATGCATTAATACCATGTTAATGGGGCTTGTAATCGAATACTCTTGTTCTGCGCATCTCTAGTGGTGATTCTGACAAAACTGAATGTTTTCTTCGCAAAATGAGGTAGAAAGCGTAATTTACTATGTTATTTACACATAATATGCATTTATAGCATGCCAATGGCGCTGGTAATCGAATACTCTGGTTCTGCGCATCTCTAGTGGTGATTCTGACAAAACTGAATGTTTTCTTCGCAAAATGAGGTAGAAAGCGTAATTTACTATGTTATTTACACATAATATGCATTAATACCATGTTAATGGGGCTTGTAATCGAATACTCTTGTTCTGCGCATCTCTAGTGGTGATTCTGACAAAACCGAATGTTTTCTTCGCAAAATGAGGTATAAAGCGTAATTTACTATGTTATTTACACATAATATGCATTAATACCATGTTAATGGGGCTTGTAATCGAATACTCTTGTTCTGCGCACCTCTAGGGCTGATACTGACAAAACTGAACGTTTTCTTCGCAAAATGAGGTAGAAAGCGTAATTTACTATGTTATTTACACATAATATGCATTAATACCATGTTAATGGGGCTTGTAATCGAATACTCTTGTTCTGCGCACCTCTAGGGTTGATACTGACAAAACTGAACGTTTTCTTCGCAAAATGAGGTAGAAAGCGTAATTTACTATGTTATTTACACATAATATGCATTAATACCATGTTAATGGGGCTTGTAATCGAATACTCTGGTTCTGCGCATCTCTAGTGGTGATTCTGACAAAACTGAATGTTTTCTTCGCAAAATGAGGTAGAAAGCGTAATTTACTATGTTATTTACACATAATATGCATTAATACCATGTTAATGGGGCTTGTAATCGAATACTCTTGTTCTGCGCATCTCTAGTGGTGATTCTGACAAAACCGAATGTTTTCTTCGAAAAATGAGGTAGAAAGCGTAATTTACTACGTTATTTACACATAATATGCATTAATACCATGTTAATGGGGCTTGTAATCGAATACTCTTGTTCTGCGCATCTCTAGTGGTGATTCTGACAAAACTGAATGTTTTCTTCGCAAAATGAGGTAGAAAGCGTAATTTACTATGTTATTTACACATAATATGCATTTATAGCATGCCAATGGCGCTGGTAATCGAATACTCTGGTTCTGCGCATCTCTAGTGGTGATTCTGACAAAACTGAATGTTTTCTTCGCAAAATGAGGTAGAAAGCGTAATTTACTATGTTATTTACACATAATATGCATTAATACCATGTTAATGGGGCTTGTAATCGAATACTCTTGTTCTGCGCATCTCTAGTGGTGATTCTGACAAAACCGAATGTTTTCTTCGCAAAATGAGGTATAAAGCGTAATTTACTATGTTATTTACACATAATATGCATTAATACCATGTTAATGGGGCTTGTAATCGAATACTCTTGTTCTGCGCACCTCTAGGGCTGATACTGACAAAACTGAATGTTTTCTTCGCAAAATGACGTAGAAAGCGTAATTTACTATGTTATTTACACATAATATGCATTTATAGCATGCCAATGGCGCTGGTAATCGAATACTCTGGTTCTGCGCATCTCTAGTGGTGATTCTGACAAAACTGAATGTTTTCTTCGCAAAATGAGGTAGAAAGCGTAATTTACTATGTTATTTACACATAATATGCATTTATACCATGTTAATGGTGCTTGCAATCGAATACTCTTGTTCTGCGCACCTCTAGGGTTGATACTGACAAAACTGAATGTTTTCTTCGCAAAATGAGGTAGAAAGCGTAATTTACTATGTTATTTACACATAATATGCATTTATACCATGTTAATGGTGCTTGCAATCGAATACTCTTGTTCTGCGCACCTCTAGGGTTGATACTGACAAAACTGAATGTTTTCTTCGCAAAATGAGGTAGAAAGCGTAATTTACTATGTTATTTACACATAATATGCATTTATAGCATGCCAATGGCGCTGGTAATCGAATACTCTGGTTCTGCGCATCTCTAGTGGTGATTCTGACAAAACCGAATTTTTTCTTCGCAAAATGAGGTAGAAAGCGTAATTTACTACATTATTTGCGCACAATATGCATTTATAGCATGCCAATGGCGCTGGTAATCGAATACTCTTGTTCTGCGCATCTCTACTGGTGATTCTGACAAAACTGAATGTTTTCTTCGCAAAATGACGTAGAAAGCGTAATTTACTATGTTATTTACACATAATATGCATTTATAGCATGCCAATGGCGCTGGTAATCGAATACTCTGGTTCTGCGCATCTCTAGTGGTGATTCTGACAAAACTGAATGTTTTCTTCGCAAAATGAGGTAGAAAGCGTAATTTACTATGTTATTTACACATAATATGCATTAATACCATGTTAATGGGGCTTGTAATCGAATACTCTTGTTCTGCGCATCTCTAGTGGCGATTCTGACAAAACCGAATGTTTTCTTCGAAAAATGAGGTAGAAAGCGTAATTTACTATGTTATTTACACATAATATGCATTAATACCATGTTAATGGGGCTTGTAATCGAATACTCTTGTTCTGCGCATCTCTAGTGGTGATTCTGACAAAACTGAATGTTTTCTTCGCAAAATGAGGTAGAAAGCGTAATTTACTATGTTATTTACACATAATATGCATTTATAGCATGCCAATGGCGCTGGTAATCGAATACTCTGGTTCTGCGCATCTCTAGTGGTGATTCTGACAAAACTGAATGTTGTCTTCGCAAAATGAGGTAGAAAGCGTAATTTATGATGTTATTTACACATAATATGCATTTATACCATGTTAATGGTGCTTGCAATCGAATACTCTTGTTCTGCGCACCTCTAGTGGTGATTCTGACAAAACTGAATGTTTTCTTCGCAAAATGAGGTAGAAAGCGTAATTTACTATGTTATTTACACATAATATGCATTTATACCATGTTAATGGGGCTTGTAATCGAATACTCTTGTTCTGCGCACCTCTAGGGTTGATACTGACAAAACTGAATGTTTTCTTCGCAAAATGAGGTAGAAAGCGTAATTTACTATGTTATTTACACATAATATGCATTTATAGCATGTTAATGGGGATTGTAATCGAATGCTCTTGTTCTGCGCATCTCTAGTGGTGATTCTGACAAAACCGAATGTTTTCTTCGCAAAATGAGGTATAAAGCGTAATTTACTATGTTATTTACACATAATATGCATTAATACCATGTTAATGGGGCTTGTAATCGAATACTCTTGTTCTGCGCACCTCTAGGGCTGATACTGACAAAACTGAATGTTTTCTTCGCAAAATGACGTAGAAAGCGTAATTTACTATGTTATTTACACATAATATGCATTTATAGCATGCCAATGGCGCTGGTAATCGAATACTCTGGTTCTGCGCATCTCTAGTGGTGATTCTGACAAAACTGAATGTTTTCTTCGCAAAATGAGGTAGAAAGCGTAATTTACTATGTTATTTACACATAATATGCATTTATAGCATGCCAATGGCGCTGGTAATCGAATACTCTTGTTCTGCGCACCTCTAGGGCTGATACTGACAAAACTGAATGTTTTCTTCGCAAAATGACGTAGAAAGCGTAATTTACTATGTTATTTACACATAATATGCATTTATAGCATGCCAATGGCGCTGGTAATCGAATACTCTGGTTCTGCGCATCTCTAGTGGTGATTCTGACAAAACTGAATGTTTTCTTCGCAAAATGAGGTAGAAAGCGTAATTTACTATGTTATTTACACATAATATGCATTTATACCATGTTAATGGTGCTTGCAATCGAATACTCTTGTTCTGCGCACCTCTAGGGTTGATACTGACAAAACTGAATGTTTTCTTCGCAAAATGAGGTAGAAAGCGTAATTTACTATGTTATTTACACATAATATGCATTTATAGCATGCCAATGGCGCTGGTAATCGAATACTCTGGTTCTGCGCATCTCTAGTGGTGATTCTGACAAAACTGAATGTTTTCTTTGCAAAATGAGGTAGAAAGCGTAATTTACTATATTATTTACACATAATATGCATTTATACCATGTTAATGGGACTTGTAATCGAATACTCTTGTTCTGCGCATCTCTAGTGGTGATTCTGACAAAACCGAATGTTTTCTTCGCAAAATGAGGTAAAAAGCGTAATTTACTACATTATTTGCGCACAATATGCATTTATAGCATGCCAATGGCGCTGGTAATCGAATACTCTTGTTCTGCGCATCTCTACTGGTGATTCTGACAAAACTGAATGTTTTCTTCGCAAAATGACGTAGAAAGCGTAATTTACTATGTTATTTACACATAATATGCATTTATAGCATGCCAATGGCGCTGGTAATCGAATACTCTGGTTCTGCGCATCTCTAGTGGTGATTCTGACAAAACTGAATGTTTTCTTCGCAAAATGAGGTAGAAAGCGTAATTTACTATGTTACTTACACATAATATGCATTAATACCATGTTAATGGGGCTTGTAATCGAATACTCTTGTTCTGCGCATCTCTAGTGGTGATTCTGACAAAACCGAATGTTTTCTTCCAAAAATGAGGTAGAAAGCGTAATTTACTATGTTATTTACACATAATATGCATTAATACCATGTTAATGGGGCTTGTAATCGAATACTCTTGTTCTGCGCATCTCTAGTGGTGATTCTGACAAAACTGAATGTTTTCTTCGCAAAATGAGGTAGAAAGCGTAATTTACTATGTTATTTACACATAATATGCATTTATAGCATGCCAATGGCGCTGGTAATCGAATACTCTGGTTCTGCGCATCTCTAGTGGTGATTCTGACAAAACTGAATGTTTTCTTTGCAAAATGAGGTAGAAAGCGTAATTTACTATATTATTTACACATAATATGCATTTATACCATGTTAATGGGACTTGTAATCAAATACTCTTGTTCTGCGCATCTCTAGTGGTGATTCTGACAAAACCGAATGTTTTCTTCGCAAAATGAGGTAGAAAGCGTAATTTACTACATTATTTGCGCACAATATGCATTTATAGCATGCCAATGGCGCTGGTAATCGAATACTCTTGTTCTGCGCATCTCTACTGGTGATTCTGACAAAACTGAATGTTTTCTTCGCAAAATGACGTAGAAAGCGTAATTTACTATGTTATTTACACATAATATGCATTTATAGCATGCCAATGGCGCTGGTAATCGAATACTCTGGTTCTGCGCATCTCTAGTGGTGATTCTGACAAAACTGAATGTTTTCTTCGCAAAATGAGGTAGAAAGCGTAATTTACTATGTTACTTACACATAATATGCATTAATACCATGTTAATGGGGCTTGTAATCGAATACTCTTGTTCTGCGCATCTCTAGTGGTGATTCTGACAAAACCGAATGTTTTCTTCGAAAAATGAGGTAGAAAGCGTAATTTACTATGTTATTTACACATAATATGCATTAATACCATGTTAATGGGGCTTGTAATCGAATACTCTTGTTCTGCGCATCTCTAGTGGTGATTCTGACAAAACTGAATGTTTTCTTCGCAAAATGAGGTAGAAAGCGTAATTTACTATGTTATTTACACATAATATGCATTTATAGCATGCCAATGGCGCTGGTAATCGAATACTCTGGTTCTGCGCATCTCTAGTGGTGATTCTGACAAAACTGAATGTTGTCTTCGCAAAATGAGGTAGAAAGCGTAATTTAAGAAGTTATTTACACATAATATGCATTTATACCATGTTAATGGTGCTTGCAATCGAATACTCTTGTTCTGCGCACCTCTAGTGGTGATTCTGACAAAACTGAATGTTTTCTTCGCAAAATGAGGTAGAAAGCGTAATTTACTATGTTATTTACACATAATATGCATTAATACCATGTTAATGGGACTTGTAATCGAATACTCTTGTTCTGCGCATCTCTAGTGGTGATTCTGACAAAACCGAATGTTTTCTTCGCAAAATGAGGTGAAAAGCGTAATTTACTACATTATTTGCGCACAATATGCATTTATAGCATGCCAATGGCGCTGGTAATCGAATACTCTTGTTCTGCGCATCTCTACTGGTGATTCTGACAAAACTGAATGTTTTCTTCGCAAAATGACGTAGAAAGCGTAATTTACTATGTTATTTACACATAATATGCATTTATAGCATGCCAATGGCGCTGGTAATCGAATACTCTGGTTCTGCGCATCTCTAGTGGTGATTCTGACAAAACTGAATGTTTTCTTCGCAAAATGAGGTAGAAAGCGTAATTTACTATGTTATTTACACATAATATGGATTTATAGCATGCCAATGGCGCTGGTAATCGAATACTCTGGTTCTGCGCATCTCTAGTGGTGATTCTGACAAATCTGAATGTTGTCTTCGCAAAATGAGGTAGAAAGCGTAATTTACGATGTTATTTACACATAATATGCATTTATACCATGTTAATGGTGCTTGCAATCGAATACTCTTGTTCTGCGCACCTCTAGGGTTGATACTGACAAAACTGAACGTTTTCTTCGCAAAATGAGGTAGAAAGCGTAATTTACTATGTTATTTACACATAATATGCATTAATACCATGTTAATGGGGCTTGTAATCGAATACTCTTGTTCTGCGCATCTCTAGTGGTGATTCTGACAAAACTGAATGTTGTCTTCGCAAAATGAGGTAGAAAGCGTAATTTACTATGTTATTTACACATAATATGCATTAATACCATGTTAATGGGGCTTGTAATCGAATACTCTTGTTCTGCGCATCTCTAGTGGTGATTCTGACAAAACCGAATGTTTTCTTCGAAAAATGAGGTAGAAAGCGTAATTTACTATGTTATTTACACATAATATGCATTAATACCATGTTAGTGGGGCTTGTAATCGAATACTCTTGTTCTGCGCATCTCTAGTGGTGATTCTGACAAAACTGAATGTTGTCTTCGCAAAATGAGGTAGAAAGCGTAATTTACGATGTTATTTACACATAATATGCATTTATACCATGTTAATGGTGCTTGCAATCGAATACTCTTGTTCTGCGCACCTCTAGGGTTGATACTGACAAAACTGAATGTTTTCTTCGCAAAATGAGGTAGAAAGCGTAATTTACTATGTTATTTACACATAATATGCATTTATAGCATGCCAATGGCGCTGGTAATCGAATACTCTGGTTCTGCGCATCTCTAGTGGTGATTCTGACAAAACTGAATGTTTTCTTTGCAAAATGAGGTAGAAAGCGTAATTTAAGAAGTTATTTACACATAATATGCATTTATACCATGTTAATGGGACTTGTAATCGAATACTCTTGTTCTGCGCATCTCTAGTGGTGATTCTGACAAAACCGAATGTTTTCTTCGCAAAATGAGGTAGAAAGCGTAATTTACTACATTATTTGCGCACAATATGCATTTATAGCATGCCAATGGCGCTGGTAATCGAATACTCTTGTTCTGCGCATCTCTACTGGTGATTCTGACAAAACTGAATGTTTTCTTCGCAAAATGAGGTAGAAAGCGTAATTTACTATGTTATTTACACATAATATGCATTTATAGCATGCCAATGGCGCTGGTAATCGAATACTCTGGTTCTGCGCATCTCTAGTGGTGATTCTGACAAATCTGAATGTTGTCTTCGCAAAATGAGGTAGAAAGCGTAATTTACGATGTTATTTACACATAATATGCATTTATACCATGTTAATGGTGCTTGCAATCGAATACTCTTGTTCTGCGCACCTCTAGGGTTGATACTGACAAAACTGAACGTTTTCTTCGCAAAATGAGGTAGAAAGCGTAATTTACTATGTTATTTACACATAATATGCATTAATACCATGTTAATGGGGCTTGTAATCGAATACTCTTGTTCTGCGCATCTCTAGCGGTGATTCTGACAAAACTGAATGTTGTCTTCGCAAAATGAGGTAGAAAGCGTAATTTACTATGTTATTTACACATAATATGCATTAATACCATGTTAATGGTGCTTGCAATCGAATACTCTTGTTCTGCGCATCTCTAGTGGTGATTCTGACAAAACCGAATGTTTTCTTCGAAAAATGAGGTAGAAAGCGTAATTTACTATGTTATTTACACATAATATGCATTAATACCATGTTAATGGGGCTTGTAATCGAATACTCTTGTTCTGCGCATCTCTAGTGGTGATTCTGACAAAACTGAATGTTTTCTTCGCAAAATGAGGTAGAAAGCGTAATTTACTATGTTATTTACACATAATATGCATTTATAGCATGCCAATGGCGCTGGTAATCGAATACTCTGGTTCTGCGCATCTCTAGTGGTGATTCTGACAAATCTGAATGTTGTCTTCGCAAAATGAGGTAGAAAGCGTAATTTACGATGTTATTTACACATAATAAGCATTTATACCATGTTAATGGTGCTTGCAAACGAATACTCTTGTTCTGCGCACCTCTAGTGGTGATTCTGACAAAACTGAACGTTTTCTTCGCAAAATGAGGTAGAAAGCGTAATTTACTATGTTATTTACACATAATATGCATTAATACCATGTTAATGGGGCTTGTAATCGAATACTCTTGTTCTGCGCATCTCTAGTGGTGATTCTGACAAAACCGAATGTTTTCTTCGCAAAATGAGGTATAAAGCGTAATTTACTATGTTATTTACACATAATATGCATTAATACCATGTTAATGGGCTTGTAATCGAATACTCTTGTTCTGCGCACCTCTAGGGCTGATACTGACAAAACTGAATGTTTTCTTCGCAAAATGACGTAGAAAGCGTAATTTACTATGTTATTTACACATAATATGCATTTATAGCATGCCAATGGCGCTGGTAATCGAATACTCTGGTTCTGCGCATCTCTAGTGGTGATTCTGACAAAACTGAATGTTTTCTTCGCAAAATGAGGTAGAAAGCGTAATTTACTATGTTATTTACACATAATATGCATTTATAGCATGCCAATGGCGCTGGTAATCGAATACTCTGGTTCTGCGCATCTCTAGTGGTGATTCTGACAAAACCGAATTTTTTCTTCGCAAAATGAGGTAGAAAGCGTAATTTACTACATTATTTGCGCACAATATGCATTTATAGCATGCCAATGGCGCTGGTAATCGAATACTCTTGTTCTGCGCATCTCTACTGGTGATTCTGACAAAACTGAATGTTTTCTTCGCAAAATGACGTAGAAAGCGTAATTTACTATGTTATTTACACATAATATGCATTTATAGCATGCCAATGGCGCTGGTAATCGAATACTCTGGTTCTGCGCATCTCTAGTGGTGATTCTGACAAAACTGAATGTTTTCTTCGCAAAATGAGGTAGAAAGCGTAATTTACTATGTTATTTACACATAATATGCATTAATACCATGTTAATGGGGCTTGTAATCGAATACTCTTGTTCTGCGCATCTCTAGTGGCGATTCTGACAAAACCGAATGTTTTCTTCGAAAAATGAGGTAGAAAGCGTAATTTACTATGTTATTTACACATAATATGCATTAATACCATGTTAATGGGGCTTGTAATCGAATACTCTTGTTCTGCGCA
>CAJUYD010000047.1:0-26574 GCA_910591665.1 Ectemnius continuus
AAACGCATATTACGTGTAAATAACATGATAAATTACGCTGTCTACGTCATTTTACAAAGAAAACACTCATTGTTGCCAAAATCAGAGGTTCAGATGCGCAGAAACAGGGCATTCGGTTACAAGCTCCACTAGCATGATAGGAAATGCGTATTATATGTATATAACATGGTAAATTACGCTTTCTACGTCATTTTACAAAGCAAACACTCATTGTTGCCAAAATGAGAGGTTCAGATGCGCAGAAACAGGGCTTTCGGTTACAAGCTCCACTAGCATGATAGAAAATGCGTATTATGTGTAAATAACATGGTAAATTACGCTTTCTACGTCATTTTACAAAGAAAACACTCATTTTTGCCAAATCAGAGGTTCAGATGCGCAGAAACAGGGTATTCGATTACAAGCACCATTAGCATGGTATAAACGCATATTACGTGTAAATAACATGATAAATTACGCTGTCTACGTCATTTTACAAAGAAAACACTCATTGTTGCCAAAATCAGAGGTTCAGATGCGCAGAAACAGGGCATTCGGTTACAAGCTCCACTAGCATGATAGGAAATGCGTATTATATGTATATAACATGGTAAATTACGCTTTCTACGTCATTTTACAAAGCAAACACTCATTGTTGCCAAAATGAGAGGTTCAGATGCGCAGAAACAGGGCTTTCGGTTACAAGCTCCACTAGCATGATAGAAAATGCGTATTATGTGTATATAACATGGTAAATTACGCTTTCTACGTCATTTTACAAAGAAAACACTCATTGTTGCCAAAATCAGCACTACAGAAGCGCAGAACCAGAGTATTCGATTACCGGCTCCATTAGCATGGTATAAACGCATATTACGTGTAAATAACATTCTAAATTACGCTTTCTACGTCATTTTACGAAGAAAACACTCATTGTTGCCAAATCAGAGGTTCAGATGCGCAGAAACAGGGCATTCGGTTACAAGCTCCACTAGCATGATAGAAAACGCATATTACGTGTAAATAACATGGTAAATTACGCTGTCTACGTCATTTTACAAAGAAAACACTCATTGTTGCCAAAATCAGAGGTTCAGATGCGCAGAAACAGGGTATTCGATTACAAGCACCATTAGCATGGTATAAACGCATATTACGTGTAAATAACATGGTAAATTACGCTTTCTACGTCATTTTACAAAGAAAACACTCATTGTTGCCAAAATCAGAGGTTCAGATGCGCAGAAACAGGGTATTCGGTTACAAGCTCCACTAGCATGATAGGAAATGCGTATTATATGTATATAACATGGTAAATTACGCTTTCTACGTCATTTTACAAAGCAAACACTCATTGTTGCCAAAATGAGAGGTTCAGATGCGCAGAAACAGGGCTTTCGGTTACAAGCTCCACTAGCATGATAGAAAATGCGTATTATGTGTATATAACATGGTAAATTACGCTTTCTACGTCATTTTACAAAGAAAACACTCATTGTTGCCAAAATCAGCACTACAGAAGCGCAGAACCAGAGTATTCGACTACCGGCTCCGTTAGCATGGTATAAACGCATATTACGTGTAAATAACATGGTAAATTACGCTTTCTACGTCATTTTACAAAAAAAAACACTCATTTTTGTCAAAAACAGAGGTTCAGATGCGCAGAAACAGGGTATTCGATTACAAGCTCCATTAGCGTGATAGAAAATGCGTATTATGTGTAAATAACATGGTAAATTACGCTTTCTACGTCATTTTACAAAGAAAACACTCATTTTTGCCAAATCAGAGGTTCAGATGCGCAGAAACAGGGTATTCGATTACAAGCACCATTAGCATGGTATAAACGCATATTACGTGTAAATAACATGATAAATTACGCTGTCTACGTCATTTTACAAAGAAAACACTCATTGTTGCCAAAATCAGAGGTTCAGATGCGCAGAAACAGGGTATTCGATTACAAGCTCCATTAGCGTGATAGAAAATGCGTATTATATGTATATAACATGGTAAATAACGCTTTCTACGTCATTTTACAAAGAAAACACTCATTGTTGCCAAAATCAGCACTAGAGATGCGCAGAACCAGAGTATTCGATTCCAAGCTCCATTAGCATGGTATAAACGCATATTACGTGTAAATAACATGGTAAATTACGCTGTCTACGTCATTTTACAAAGAAAACACTCATTGTTGCCAAAATCAGAGGTTCAGATGCGCAGAAACAGGGCATTCGGTTACAAGCTCCACTAGCATGATAGGAAATGCGTATTATATGTATATAACATGGTAAATTACGCTTTCTACGTCATTTTACAAAGCAAACACTCATTGTTGCCAAAATCAGAGGTTCAGATGCGCGGAAACAGGGCATTCGGTTACAAGCTCCACTAGCATGATAGGAAATGCGTATTATATGTATATAACATGGTAAATTACGCTTTCTACGTCATTTTACAAAGCAAACACTCATTGTGGCCAAAATGAGAGGTTCAGATGCGCAGAAACAGGGCTTTCGGTTACAAGCTCCACTAGCATGATAGAAAATGCGTATTATGTGTATATAACATGGTAAATTACGCTTTCTACGTCATTTTACAAAGAAAACACTCATTGTTGCCAAAATCAGCACTACAGAAGCGCAGAACCAGAGTATTCGATTACCGGCTCCATTAGCATGGTATAAACGCATATTACGTGTAAATAACATTCTAAATTACGCTTTCTACGTCATTTTACGAAGAAAACACTCATTGTTGCCAAAATCAGAGGTTCAGATGCGCAGAAACAGGGCATTCGGTTACAAGCTCCACTAGCATGATAGAAAACGCATATTACGTGTAAATAACATGGTAAATTACGCTGTCTACGTCATTTTACAAAGAAAACACTCATTGTTGCCAAAATCAGAGGTTCAGATGCGCAGAAACAGGGTATTCGATTACAAGCTCCATTAGCGTGATAGAAAATGCGTATTATGTGTAAATAACATGGTAAATTACGCTTTCTACGTCATTTTACAAAGAAAACACTCATTTTTGCCAAATCAGAGGTTCAGATGCGCAGAAACAGGGTATTCGATTACAAGCACCATTAGCATGGTATAAACGCATATTACGTGTAAATAACATGGTAAATTACGCTATCTACGTCATTTTACAAAGAAAACACTCATTGTTGCCAAAATCAGAGGTTCAGATGCGCAGAAACAGGGTATTCGGTTACAAGCTCCACTAGCATGATAGGAAATGCGTATTATATGTATATAACATGGTAAATTACGCTTTCTACGTCATTTTACAAAGCAAACACTCATTGTTGCCAAAATGAGAGGTTCAGATGCGCAGAAACAGGGCTTTCGGTTACAAGCTCCACTAGCATGATAGAAAATGCGTATTATGTGTATATAACATGGTAAATTACGCTTTCTACGTCATTTTACAAAGAAAACACTCATTGTTGCCAAAATCAGCACTACAGAAGCGCAGAACCAGAGTATTCGACTACCGGCTCCGTTAGCATGGTATAAACGCATATTACGTGTAAATAACATGGTAAATTACGCTTTCTACGTCATTTTACAAAAAAAAACACTCATTTTTGTCAAAAACAGAGGTTCAGATGCGCAGAAACAGGGTATTCGATTACAAGCTCCATTAGCGTGATAGAAAATGCGTATTATATGTATATAACATGGTAAATAACGCTTTCTACGTCATTTTACAAAGAAAACACTCATTGTTGCCAAAATCAGCACTAGAGATGCGCAGAACCAGAGTATTCGATTCCAAGCTCCATTAGCATGGTATAAACGCATATTACGTGTAAATAACATGGTAAATTACGCTGTCTACGTCATTTTACAAAGAAAACACTCATTGTTGCCAAAATCAGAGGTTCAGATGCGCAGAAACAGGGTATTCGATTACAAGCTCCATTAGCGTGATAGAAAATGCGTATTATGTGTAAATAACATGGTAAATTACGCTTTCTACGTCATTTTACAAAGAAAACACTCATTTTTGCCAAATCAGAGGTTCAGATGCGCAGAAACAGGGTATTCGATTACAAGCACCATTAGCATGGTATAAACGCATATTACGTGTAAATAACATGATAAATTACGCTGTCTACGTCATTTTACAAAGAAAACACTCATTGTTGCCAAAATCAGAGGTTCAGATGCGCAGAAACAGGGTATTCGATTACAAGCTCCATTAGCGTGATAGAAAATGCGTATTATGTGTATATAACATGGTAAATAACGCTTTCTACGTCATTTTACAAAGAAAACACTCGTTGTTGTCAAAATCAGCACTAGAGATGCGCCGAACCAGAGTATTCGATTCCAAGATCCATTAGCATGGTATAAACGCATACTACGTGTAAATAACATGGTAAATTACGCTTTCTACGTCATTTTACAAAGAAAACACTCATTGTTGCCAAAATCAGAGGTTCAGATGCGCAGAAACAGGGCATTCGGTTACAAGCTCCACTAGCATGATAGGAAATGCGTATTATATGTATATAACATGGTAAATTACGCTTTCTACGTCATTTTACAAAGCAAACACTCATTGTTGCCAAAATCAGAGGTTCAGATGCGCAGAAACAGGGCATTCGATTGCAAGCTCCATTAGCGTGATAGAAAATGCGTATTATACGTATATAACATGGTAAATTACGCTTTCTACGTCATTTTACAAAGAAAACACTCATTGTTGCCAAAATCAGAGGTTCAGATGCGCAGAAACAGGGCATTCGGTTACAAGCTCCACTAGCATGATAGAAAATGCGTATTATGTGTAAATAACATGGTAAATTACGCTTTCTACGTCATTTTACAAAGAAAACACTCATTTTTGCCAAATCAGAGGTTCAGAAGCGCAGAACCAGAGTATTCGATTACCGGCTCCATTAGCATGGTATAAACGCATATTACGTGTAAATAACATGGTAAATTACGCTTTCTACGTCATTTTACAAAGAAAACACTCATTGTTGCCAAAATGAGAGGTTCAGATGCGCAGAAACAGGGCTTTCGGTTACAAGCTCCACTAGCATGATAGAAAATGCGTATTATGTGTATATAACATGGTAAATTACGCTTTCTACGTCATTTTACAAAGAAAACACTCATTGTTGCCAAAATCAGCACTACAGAAGCGCAGTACCAGAGTATTCGACTACCGGCTCCGTTAGCATGGTATAAACGCATATTACGTGTAAATAACATGGTAAATTACGCTTTCGACGTCATTTTACAAAAAAAAACACTCATTTTTGTCAAAAACAGAGGTTCAGATGCGCAGAAACAGGGTATTCGATTACAAGCTCCATTAGCGTGATAGAAAATGCGTATTATATGTATATAACATGGTAAATAACGCTTTCTACGTCATTTTACAAAGAAAACACTCATTGTTGCCAAAATCAGCACTAGAGATGCGCAGAACCAGAGTATTCGATTCCAAGCTCCATTAGCATGGTATAAACGCATATTACGTGTAAATAACATGGTAAATTACGCTTTCTACGTCATTTTACAAAGAAAACACTCGTTGTTGTCAAAATCAGCACTAGAGATGCGCCGAACCAGAGTATTCGATTCCAAGATCCATTAGCATGGTATAAACGCATACTACGTGTAAATAACATGGTAAATTACGCTTTCTACGTCATTTTACAAAGAAAACACTCATTGTTGCCAAAATCAGAGGTTCAGATGCGCAGAAACAGGGCATTCGGTTACAAGCTCCACTAGCATGATAGGAAATGCGTATTATATGTATTGTGACCCTAACTCCGTGGGCGTAAGCGCCGGGCGCTGAATTCGGGGCAAGGTGTTGATTTCCCCTTTAATTGGGTCGAAGTTGGGTGCAGCAAAAAGGATGGAGAGCCGCGAACGCTCTATGGGAGATTCAACGGAGGCTTGCCGAATGGAGAAATAATTTTATTATAACGCGGACTGAGCGCTAGACTCTTGAACGTAGCCGAACGATAATCACCCGGGCGGTGTACGCGAGCGGCAGCCACACGAGCGGTAGACGCGAGCGATAGCCACACGAGCGATAGACGGAGACGGAGCGATAGTCACACGAGCGGTAGACGCGAGCGATAGCCACACGAGCGATAGACAGAGACGGAGCGCTAGCTACTCGGTTGGTAAACGCGAGCGCTAGACAAAAGCGAAACGATAACCACACGAATAATTCAATCTCCAAGGGCAAGTCTTCGATCTCCTAATCACTAATTCCCAAAGGCTGGCTAATCTCAGCAGAGAGGGGGAGGTTCACGACTCAGACAGAGAAAGAGCGATAATCTCAAAATATCCCGAACGATAATCACGAAAATCGGAGCGATATTCACAGCGATTCGGAGCGATAAGCGATATTCACCACGAGATTCTAAGCGATATTCACAACGAGACTCGAAACGATATTCACCATAATCACGCGATACCCGAAACGATAATCACAAACTATTCAGAACGATAATCACAAGAGGTAGCCTACTCGATTGAAGTCGCCGCTGCTCAGCTCGTCGCCAAGCGTTCACGAAATGGCGGCCGCAGGCCGCCGCGATATTCGAACAATACTCTCAACAAGATTGACGGTGGAAGCGTACGACAGGCAATAGATCGCAATACTCAACAATAATTATAACACAAGATAGGTTAGCCTCGGAGAGACTCAGTTCCAGCAAAGACACAAGAGTTTCCACTCACCAAGCCAGCAGGGGGTGGAAGGTCGTCCGTCCTCGGCACACTCGAAGTCGTGGAGCAAACAGTCACTGGCACTCGCACTGATAGTCGCAGAAAGAATGAATTTCTGCCTGAAAATGTGCACTCTTATATTCGTGATTGGCACTCCGAGGGCTCGCGGATTGGCTCCCCATGACGTGCAACCACCCCCTGATTGGCCCAGGAGCACTTACAGCTTTTGCCTAGGACTTCTCGTGAACTCGCTAATCCTTGTGGCGTAGGTTCGCGGGAAATCGGCGGCTCACCTAAAATCCGCCGTTTCCCGGAACAAGACGGAAACAGAGTCTTCGCGGCCGCGAAAACTCTGACAGGGCCGCAGGTATCTTTTGATTACCCTGCCCTAATGTTGAAGGGAGGAATCCTTCTGGCTGGCAATTCCTCTGCCAGCTCTTTATACCACAAGCCGTTCATACAGCGAGCACTCAGATGTGCCTCGCGAACGGAAAAGACAAATTACGAAACATCAGGAACCCCATCCTGTTGCCACAACGGTGGTTCAACAGGGAGGGCTGAAGGAAGCTGGAGCCGGATCTTCCGCACCCCCAAGCCCTGTCCGGAGCAGGCAAGTGGGTGTCCATCTAGCCCTTCCGACCGAGAAATCGGGGGGCCCTGACGGCTAGCCACAATAGCGAACGAGAAACCTAGACGATAGTCACTAAACGCTAAACTCTGATTAGTGCGGCCCTGGTTACGCAGCGATGCGTAGCCCGCTGATCCTCAGGTTGCCGCTACTTTGGTCTTACGCGGAAGCGTAGCGGAAATAAATCTCAACTATACCAACGATAATCTCATGTAGAAGAAAAATGTACGACGTAGAGTGCCGGGTGTCCCGCGGGCGAGCCCGCGAGACAGCCGATACCCCCACCTCTGACCCCGAGCGCGACCGAAAGCATGGTGAAATTGTGACGGGCGAAATGCCACGTCACAACTCCTCCCCCCCGGCGTTGGGACCGGAGGTCCTTGTGTAGAACCCTCCCGTGCCCCTAAAGCTGGCTCTCCGAGGCTAAAGCATGCAGGTGGAAAGCACACAACAGATAAGCACAAGGTTAGGTAAAGCAACAAGCAACTATTAAGGTGAAAAAAAAAACTTTACTTAATAGGCTACAACGAGAAAGAGAACAAGAAAGAGAACGAAAAAAGAACAAGAAAGAAAAGGAGGGGATAACATGGGACAGATCCCGTATGGCTCCCCCGCTGAATGGAAAAGGGCCTCGAGCCCTTAATATGGTCGGCCTCGGGGGTGGTGGTGATCCCGTGACGGGTAGTCGGCGGGGGCCAAGGTAATGTCCCGGGGGACTCGCCCGACTCCTGGGACATAGGGTCCCGCCGCCCTCCATCTCGCCTGGCAGCTAGGGCAGATCCTTAGGGTGCACCCCGTTAGGCCGCACCGGTAGCAGAAGAGAGTATCGGCCGCCGGGGGGTTGGGGCACTGTGTGTACCGGTGCCCCGGAACGTGGCACTTCCAGCACCGGAAGGTCGGAGCTGTCCCGGTGGCCGCCCCTGGTGTTACTGGAGTGGTGGTGGGGACGACTTCCGGAGCTGGGGTCGTCTCTACGCCCTCCATAGGATGGTGGTCGTCCAGCGGGATGGTGGAGGCCGCACTGGGAGCTGGCGATAGGGGCTCCGTTTCCCCGGGGTCCTCGGTCCCATCCAGCACGCAGTCCTCTAATAAGGCCATCTCGCTGTCCGAAATGATCTGGATGGAGGAGGCGGACGACGAGGTTGGCCAAGATAGCTGGTTGTCGTCCGGGACGTCCATTGCCCACTCCTCCCCCTCCTCCCCAGCGGGGATGGGGTCCGTTTGGGTGGCGGCATCCCGCATTTCAGGGAATTCCCGGATTTGGCTAGCGGTGGCTACAACCCGGGTGCCCTGATAGGTAGCCACCGCTTCTCCCAACTCCTCGAACATTCCGGGGACTTCCTCGGCCATCTGGTCCATCACCTCCTTGTAGTTCTCGAGCCAGTCTCGAAGAGCCTTCTGGGGGTCGCGATCTTCTGCCATTTTCGTTGCCTCGTCGGTTCTCTTTTTAGGATGGAGGGGACTAGGTGGATGTCCTATTGGTAAGGAGGCAAACCCAAGCACCGAACACATATTAGGGATAAGCAGGAAAATTAGTGCGGCAGGTAGAAGGAAAACAACAAAGAAATAAACATAAGGAAGCGCTAGACACCAAAGGGGCGCAAGACACCAAAGAAACGCAAGACGCCAATGAAGCGCAAGACACCAAAGAAAGCGCAAGACACCAAAGAAAGCGCAAGACACCAAAGAAAGCGCAAGTCACCAAAGAAGCGCAAGACACCAAAAGAATGCAAAACTACAACGCAACGCAAGATACGCAAAACATATTATGTGGGATTACAAGGCTTCAGTTGTTGAGCATGCACTTTGCCGACGCTTTCACCGTTCAACGTACTTAACTCGTAAACGTTAGCCCCTAAAATTCGCGAAATGCGAAAAGGGCCATGATATTTGGGCGCCAGCTTGGCTGACACATGACGAGCAGCGGACGACATTACATGCAATCGCTTCCATACTAATTCGCCAAGAGCAAAGTCTCTTCGGCGATGCCTCTTGTTGTACTGGCGGGACTGCTCCTGCGCGGCCTGCCGGAGATTCTGGGCTACCCATTCCCAGAGCCTCGGAAGGCTTGCAGAGCGCTCCCCCCATATTTGGGAGCTACTCATCTCAAGATCGGCCGGGTTGTCAATATTTGCCAAAGCTCCTCCAGGCGTTGGATTACGCCCGAAGTTCAAAAATGTTGGGGAGTAGCCGGTACTGGAATGATGGGCGGTATTGTACGCGAAACGCAACAATGGCAAATGACGATCCCACTCTTGGTGGTTTTCGTCAATAAAGGAAATCATCATCGTTTTGAAAACTCTATTAATTCTCTCGATTGGATTAGCCTGAGGATGGTATGGCGGAGTTGTATGGTGGAGGAAACCGTATGCGGCGGCTAATTGTTCTAAATCCCGGTTGATAAATTCCGTTCCATTGTCAGTGATCACGATACGAGGAGTACCCCAACGAGCGAAAATAAGGTCTTCCAACCCTTCCGCGATTTTGGCGCCGGTGGCCACGCGCAGCGGTCGACACTCTACCCACTTCGTGAATAGGTCCTGTATGACCAAAAGGTATTGATAGCCGTTTTTACTCCGCGTAAGAGGCCCCATCATATCCGCGGCTATTATATGCCAGGGTTGGTCGACTCGTGCTCCGTACGGGTGCTCATAAATCCAATTGGTGGAGCTTGCTCCACTTTATTTCTCTGACAAACCTGACAACGTCTAATAAACTGAGTAATGGACCGGAACATACCAGGCCAATAATATAGCGTGGCGATTCGCCGGTACGTTTTGTCTACACCTAAATGTCCGGCTTGCGGACTCTCATGCGTTTGCCGCAGGACTTCGCGACGAGAGTCGGCTGGTAACACCAGTTTCCATTCGTCTAAATCGTGATGCAACAACTCCTCCACCAAATGGTTGGTTCGCTTAAAATACAACTTCCCATCCTCAATCCTCCAGTCGGGGAATTTTTCGGGAAAGTTCTGAACAGCCAACAGGCGTCTTTCATACCAAGACTGACGCAATGGATTCGGGGGAGCATTTTCGTCTCTCTCTTCCTCACTGTCTATATGGGTCTCCTCTACAGGAGCTAGGATGTCGAGGGGTTCTATCAGGGGGCTCGACGTTATCGCATCGCTAGGCTCAGATTTTCCCGGATCGCTAGACACCAAATTATCGACAGCCACTAATGGTTCGCTAGACACCGACACGTTTGAACCGCTCTGCCCGATTTCTGCTAAGTCGCTAGACACTCTATTTTTTGATTCGCAAGACACTAATTGAACAATAGCGCTAGACACTAATTTTTCGTTTTCAGAGACGCTAGACTCAGATGGTTTAGGGAAAGCGCTAGACACTAAAATTTGGTTCCCCTCGGGCTCAGCAGGTTCAAACATACGCGACAGAGCATCCGGTACATGATTGAGAGCCCCCTTCCGGTACACCACCTCGAAATCGTAGCCTAACAAATCCAAAGCCCAACGGGCCAGTCGACTGCTGGGGTTTGTTTTCTGATGAATCCATCTCAAGCTCGCATGGTCAGTAACTACAATAAAATGATACCCTTCCAGATATTGCCGGAATTTCTTAACAGCCCAAACTATGGCGAGGCATTCTTGCTCTGATGTACAATAATTTCGCTCCGCGGAATTTAACGTCCGACTCGCGAAAGCTATTACCCTTTCCTCACCATCGATAGTTTGCGTGAGTACTGCTCCGAGCCCTACCTGACTCGCGTCGGTTTGTAGGACAAACGGAACTTCGAAATTTGGGTAAACTAAAGTGGGCGCGGTTGCGACTAACGATTTAAGTTCCTCAAAGGCCGACTGATGTTCGTCAGTCCATTTCCAAGATTGGTTTTTTCGTTGTAACCGATGAAGAGGTTCCGCGATGGTAGCGTAGCGCGGAATAAATCGACGATACCAGGAGGTCATACCAAGGAAGCGCTGTAGCGCCTTAAGGTTACGAGGTGGTGGATATTCCCTCAGAGGGGCTATCTTCTCGGGATCCACTCGTAACCCGTCCTTATTTACCAAAAAGCCTAAGTATCTCACTTCGGCGCAACAAAATTCACATTTGTCGGGGTTGATTTCTAATCCAGCTTCTGAGATGGCTTTAAATACGGTCTCGAGCCAAACAAGATGTTCCTCAAAAGTTTTAGAAACTATTATTATATCGTCCAGGTAGGCGAAAGCGTTTGGCTCCATTTCCGGACCGATAAGTTGGTCTAATAACCGCTGGAAAGTCGCTGGAGCTCCCGTAAGCCCAAAAGGCATTCTCACAAATTGATACAGACCTCTCCCTGGTACCGTGAAAGCCGTAATTTCTTTACTTTTCTCTTCAAGCGGAATTTGGAAATAGGCCTGACTTAAATCGATAGTCGAGATGAAATGCGCGGCGCGTAATTTGTCAAGAATGCTTCCCATAAGTGGTAAAGGATAAGCGTCCTTTTTCGAAACGGAATTGACTCGACGAAAATCTAAACAAAAACGTTGGGTACCATTGGGTTTTTTCACCATAACAATAGGGGTAGACCATGCGCTCTTGGATGGTTCGATTACCCCATCGTGAAGCATTTTGTCGACTTCCCGGTAAATAAGTTCCTGAACTTTAGGAGAAACCGGATAGTAGCGCTGCTTAATCGGCGCACTATCTCCTACATCGATTTTATGCTCGATCAAATTAGTGAGACCTTTTCCCACAGTGACAGAAGGTAACCATTGCTCTAAAAATTTCCTCAACTCGTCGTCTTGTTCGACAGTGAGTTCACGAATACCAAAACAAAACGATAATGTTTCTATTGAACTAATCGCGAAAACATTACGGGGATCCTCCGAGAAATACCAGATCCCTTTACTTATATCGGGAACAAAACCAAACTTTCCAATACCGTCTACTCCCAGGATAAAGGCCACTATTAAATGTGGCAACACAATAGCTTTTATTTTCCTGGTTTTAGTTTCCAGGGTTAAGGATAACAAAATTTCCTCATTTGTACTGTCAACCTGGCCATTGGCCAACTCAAAGTAACGCGGTCGCTGAGTTTTCTTTATTTTACTTACTAAACCAAAATCTTCTAATATTTCTCTACTCACAAAACAACATGATGAACCCGTGTCCACCATGACTTTAACCGGATCGTCCCCGAGACTCGCCCAGACATAAATTAAAGGTTTATGGAGACGTCCGACGTGCGCGAGCACTTCCGTGGGCATCACGACCTCGTCAAAACTAAAATCTAATAACTGAATAACCTTATTTCGCAACGGCGAATAATCTAAATCTATTTCTAACTCTACATTAACGGGGTTTCCGCCCTCCGAACTGGGTAGACGTTCCGAGGACGTTATTTGTTTCCCGAGCATTTCGGGCAGTTTCGGACCGTCACGCCTTTTCCACCGCATCGGTAGCAGTGGATAACGCGTGCCTCCGGGCAATCGCGAGACACGTGTCCCTCCTTGCTGCAATTCCAACATGTAAGGGATGTCGGAGTTGCTACCGGTGCTGGCGGCGTTTCCCTCGCGGTGGTAGGAGCGGGGGTTTTTCTAGCGGTAGGCGCGCTCTGTCTCTTGCCTCCCTTCTTTCCTGCGGCAGCTTTCTGGCCCTGCGAGGGAGGGGTGGCCTTCGCGGGAGGGGCGGCCCTGGCGGCCTCGGTCGCGACGGCTGTCGCAGCTCGCGCTGGCGGCAGCAGTATTCCTCTCTGGGGCTTGTACCCCGTGTTCGGCAGGAGCGTGGTTTCAGGCCGTGGTGGTGGGAGGTACTGTTCGCCGAGTACCTTCTCCACCTCCACGGCGGCTTTTTCCAACTCGTCTACGCTCACCAGATCTGAGCGGTGTATTAATGGCGCGATCCTTGGATGAAGGTTCCGCCGGATATAAATCACCTGCTGCTCCTCCGGCCACGGAGGCACCAATCGAGACATCATATATCGGATGGCGGTGAAATACTCCACCACCCTTTCCCCTTCTCCTTGAGTGCGACTACGGATGTCGTCACTCAGATGCACCTGATAACTGGCGTCCAGGAACCGCTCGTTCCAGGCCGCCAAAAAGTCGCCCCAGCCCGCCCAACGGTCGCGATGTGTCCGAAACCATAATAATGCCATCCCGGTTAGAAAGAAGGGAAGACACGCTAACGCGTCCCGGTCGGAAATATCGCTAAAGCATCTCCCTTCGTTAATGCGAGTGAGAAAGCCTTCAGCATCCTCCTCTCGGCCACCGCCGAAGCTAAGATTCCACTTCCGCATCATGTCATATGCGCGGGAAGTAGATCCCCTCGCAGATGACTGACTGGAAGCCGGTGTGCTACTCGCATCTCGTGCGGCTGAATAATTAGGCTCTTGGGCGCGAGAGGTGGATGACCGAGGCGTCGAATCCTGGTCGAACCTTAGATGTCTGGACGGGTCCGGGGACAGCGCGAAGTTTTCGTCAGGCTCCGGCGTCCCACCCTCGGGTGGGACGGGGGAGGAGGCGCGAGAAACATCCGACATGCCGGCCACACCTAAAGCCAGCCAAGGAGAAGCAGGGTCACTGCCTTCTCCAAACTCAAATTGTAAACCTCGGAGCAGGCGATGCCGAAGGGTGGCTAGGTCACCTCGCACCGAGAGTTTACGTCTCAGTAAAGCCTCAACTAATTGGCCGTAATCTAAAGTCGCAATCCACGAATATTTCGGGTCATCCATGCGAGGATGCCCGAAGCACACGAAATTCGCCGCGAGATTTCCTAGAAACTCGCAGCTACTCCAAAACGATAATGTCGGTTTGTTTACTTCTCACGCTTGCCTCCTCCCACGCCCAACCGAGAGAGAGAGCGAACGCCAGAGCGTGCTCAATGCGCGTTACCAAATAATAAAGCGAACTCAGCGATGGGTTTCGATAATCCTAAAAGGCCAACACAAGAACAGTCCTTAATTTGCCAAAAATGATACGCGAAATTTCTCTGTTCTGAGTCGCCAACTAGCGCCCCACGTTGGGCGCCAAATTTTGTGACCCTAACTCCGTGGGCGTAAGCGCCGGGCGCTGAATTCGGGGCAAGGTGTTGATTTCCCCTTTAATTGGGTCGAAGTTGGGTGCAGCAAAAAGGATGGAGAGCCGCGAACGCTCTATGGGAGATTCAACGGAGGCTTGCCGAATGGAGAAATAATTTTATTATAACGCGGACTGAGCGCTAGACTCTTGAACGTAGCCGAACGATAATCACCCGGGCGGTGTACGCGAGCGGCAGCCACACGAGCGGTAGACGCGAGCGATAGCCACACGAGCGATAGACGGAGACGGAGCGATAGTCACACGAGCGGTAGACGCGAGCGATAGCCACACGAGCGATAGACAGAGACGGAGCGCTAGCTACTCGGTTGGTAAACGCGAGCGCTAGACAAAAGCGAAACGATAACCACACGAATAATTCAATCTCCAAGGGCAAGTCTTCGATCTCCTAATCACTAATTCCCAAAGGCTGGCTAATCTCAGCAGAGAGGGGGAGGTTCACGACTCAGACAGAGAAAGAGCGATAATCTCAAAATATCCCGAACGATAATCACGAAAATCGGAGCGATATTCACAGCGATTCGGAGCGATAAGCGATATTCACCACGAGATTCTAAGCGATATTCACAACGAGACTCGAAACGATATTCACCATAATCACGCGATACCCGAAACGATAATCACAAACTATTCAGAACGATAATCACAAGAGGTAGCCTACTCGATTGAAGTCGCCGCTGCTCAGCTCGTCGCCAAGCGTTCACGAAATGGCGGCCGCAGGCCGCCGCGATATTCGAACAATACTCTCAACAAGATTGACGGTGGAAGCGTACGACAGGCAATAGATCGCAATACTCAACAATAATTATAACACAAGATAGGTTAGCCTCGGAGAGACTCAGTTCCAGCAAAGACACAAGAGTTTCCACTCACCAAGCCAGCAGGGGGTGGAAGGTCGTCCGTCCTCGGCACACTCGAAGTCGTGGAGCAAACAGTCACTGGCACTCGCACTGATAGTCGCAGAAAGAATGAATTTCTGCCTGAAAATGTGCACTCTTATATTCGTGATTGGCACTCCGAGGGCTCGCGGATTGGCTCCCCATGACGTGCAACCACCCCCTGATTGGCCCAGGAGCACTTACAGCTTTTGCCTAGGACTTCTCGTGAACTCGCTAATCCTTGTGGCGTAGGTTCGCGGGAAATCGGCGGCTCACCTAAAATCCGCCGTTTCCCGGAACAAGACGGAAACAGAGTCTTCGCGGCCGCGAAAACTCTGACAGGGCCGCAGGTATCTTTTGATTACCCTGCCCTAATGTTGAAGGGAGGAATCCTTCTGGCTGGCAATTCCTCTGCCAGCTCTTTATACCACAAGCCGTTCATACAGCGAGCACTCAGATGTGCCTCGCGAACGGAAAAGACAAATTACGAAACATCAGGAACCCCATCCTGTTGCCACAACGGTGGTTCAACAGGGAGGGCTGAAGGAAGCTGGAGCCGGATCTTCCGCACCCCCAAGCCCTGTCCGGAGCAGGCAAGTGGGTGTCCATCTAGCCCTTCCGACCGAGAAATCGGGGGGCCCTGACGGCTAGCCACAATAGCGAACGAGAAACCTAGACGATAGTCACTAAACGCTAAACTCTGATTAGTGCGGCCCTGGTTACGCAGCGATGCGTAGCCCGCTGATCCTCAGGTTGCCGCTACTTTGGTCTTACGCGGAAGCGTAGCGGAAATAAATCTCAACTATACCAACGATAATCTCATGTAGAAGAAAAATGTACGACGTAGAGTGCCGGGTGTCCCGCGGGCGAGCCCGCGAGACAGCCGATACCCCCACCTCTGACCCCGAGCGCGACCGAAAGCATGGTGAAATTGTGACGGGCGAAATGCCACGTCACAGTATATAACATGGTAAATTACGCTTTCTACGTCATTTTACAAAGCAAACACTCATTGTTGCCAAAATGAGAGGTTCAGATGCGCAGAAACAGGGCTTTCGGTTACAAGCTCCACTAGCATGATAGAAAATGCGTATTATGTGTATATAACATGGTAAATTACGCTTTCTACGTCATTTTACAAAGAAAACACTCATTGTTGCCAAAATCAGCACTACAGAAGCGCAGAACCAGAGTATTCGATTACCGGCTCCATTAGCATGGTATAAACGCATATTACGTGTAAATAACATTCTAAATTACGCTTTCTACGTCATTTTACGAAGAAAACACTCATTGTTGCCAAAATCAGAGGTTCAGATGCGCAGAAACAGGGCATTCGGTTACAAGCTCCACTAGCATGATAGAAAACGCATATTACGTGTAAATAACATGGTAAATTACGCTTTCTACGTCATTTTACAAAGAAAACACTCATTGTTGCCAAATCAGAGGTTCAGATGCGCAGAAACAGGGTATTCGATTACAAGCTCTATTAGTATGGTATAAACGCATATTACGTGTAAATAACATGGTAAATTACGCTGTCTACGTCATTTTACAAAGAAAACACTCATTGTTGCCAAAATCAGAGGTTCAGATGCGCAGAAACAGGGTATTCGATTACAAGCTCCATTAGCGTGATAGAAAATGCGTATTATGTGTAAATAACATGGTAAATTACGCTTTCTACGTCATTTTACAAAGAAAACACTCATTGTTGCCAAAATCAGCACTACAGAAGCGCAGAACCAGAGTATTCGATTACCGGCTCCATTACCATGGTATAAACGCATATTACATGTAAATAACATTCTAAATTACGCTTTCTACGTCATTTTACAAAGCAAACACTCATTGTTGCCAAAATCAGAGGTTCAGATGCGCAGAAACAGGGCATTCGGTTACAAGCTCCACTAGCATGATAGAAAATGCGTATTATGTGTAAATAACATGGTAAATTACGCTTTCTACGTCATTTTACAAAGAAAACACTCATTTTTGCCAAATCAGAGGTTCAGATGCGCAGGAACAGGGTATTCGATTACAAGCTCCATTAGCATGGTATAAACGCATATTACGTGTAAATAACATGGTAAATTACGCTTTCTACGTCATTTTACAAGAAAACACTCATTGTTGCCAAAATCAGAGGTTCAGATGCGCAGAAACAGGGCTTTCGGTTACAAGCTCCACTAGCATGATAGAAAATGCGTATTATGTGTATATAACATGGTAAATTACGCTTTCTACGTCATTTTACAAACAAAACACTCATTGTTGCCAAAATCAGCACTAGAGATGCGCAGAACCAGAGTATTCGATTACCGGCTCCGTTAGCATGGTATAAACGCATATTACGTGTAAATAACATGGTAAATTACGCTTTCTACGTCATTTTACAAAAAAAAACACTCATTTTTGTCAAAATCAGAGGTTCAGATGCACAGAAACAGGGTATTCGATTACAAGCTCCATTACCATGGTATAAGCGCATATTATGTGTAAATATCATTCTAAATGACGCTTTCTACGTCATTTTTCAAAGAAAACACTCATTGTTGCCAAAATCAGAGGTTCAGATGCGCAGAAACAGGGTATTCGATTGCAAGCTCCATTAGCGTGATAGAAAATGCGTATTATACGTATATAACATGGTAAATTACGCTTTCTACGTCATTTTACAAAGAAAACACTCATTGTTGCCAAAATCAGAGGTTCAGATGCGCAGAAACAGGGTATTCGATTGCAAGCTCCATTAGCGTGATAGAAAATGCGTATTATACGTATATAACATGGTAAATTACGCTTTCTACGTCATTTTACAAAGAAAACACTCATTGTTGCCAAAATCAGCACTAGAGAAGTGCAGACCCAGAGTATTCGACTACCGGCTCCGTTAGCATGGTATAAACGCATATTACGTGTAAATAACATGGTAAATTACGCTTTCTACGTCATTTTAGAAAAAGAAACACTCATTTTTGTCAAAAACAGAGGTTCAGATGCGCAGAAACAGGGTATTCGATTACAAGCTCCATTAGCGTGATAGAAAATGCGTATTATATGTATATAACATGGTAAATTACGCTTTCTACGTCATTTTACAAAAAAAAACACTCATTTTTGTCAAAAACAGAGGTTCAGATGCGCAGAAACAGGGTATTCGATTACAAGCTCCATTAGCGTGATAGAAAATGCGTATTATATGTATATAACATGGTAAATAACGCTTTCTACGTCATTTTACAAAGAAAACACTCATTGTTGCCAAAATCAGCACTAGAGATGCGCAGAACCAGAGTATTCGATTCCAAGCTCCATTAGCATGGTATAAACGCATATTACGTGTAAATAACATGGTAAATTACGCTTTCTACGTCATTTTACAAAGAAAACACTCATTGTTGCCAAAATCAGCACTAGAGAAGCGCAGACCCAGAGTATTCGACTACCGGCTCCGTTAGCATGGTATAAACGCATATTACGTGTAAATAACATGGTAAATTACGCTTTCTACGTCATTTTACAAAGAAAACACTCATTTTTGTCAAAATCAGAGGTTCAGATGCGCAGAAACATGGTATTCGATTACAAGCTCCATTAGCGTGATAGAAAATGCGTATTATGTGTATATAACATGGTAAATTACGCTTTCTACGTCATTTTACAAAGAAAACACTCATTGTTGCCAAAATCAGCACTACAGAAGCGCAGAACCAGAGTATTCGATTACCGGCTCCATTAGCATGGTATAAACGCATATTACGTGTAAATAACATTCTAAATTACGCTTTCTACGTCATTTTACGAAGAAAACACTCATTGTTGCCAAAATCAGAGGTTCAGATGCGCAGAAACAGGGCATTCGGTTACAAGCTCCACTAGCATGATAGGAAATGCGTATTATATGTATATAACATGGTAAATTACGCTTTCTACGTCATTTCACGAAGAAAACACTCATTGTTGCCAAAATCAGAGGTTCAGATGCGCAGAAACAGGGCATTCGGTTACAAGCTCCACTAGCATGATAGAAAATGCGTATTATGTGTAAATAACATGGTAAATTACGCTTTCTACGTCATTTTACAAAGAAAACACTCATTTTTGCCAAATCAGAGGTTCAGAAGCGCAGAACCAGAGTATTCGATTACCGGCTCCATTAGCATGGTATAAACGCATATTACGTGTAAATAACATGGTAAATTACGCTTTCTACGTCATTTTACAAGAAAACACTCATTGTTGCCAAAATCAGAGGTTCAGATGCGCAGAAACAGGGCATTCGATTGCAAGCTCCATTAGCGTGATAGAAAATGCGTATTATACGTATATAACATGGTAAATTACGCTTTCTACGTCATTTTACAAAGAAAACACTCATTGTTGCCAAAATCAGCACTAGAGAAGCGCAGACCCAGAGTATTCGACTACCGGCTCCGTTAGCATGGTATAAACGCATATTACGTGTAAATAACATGGTAAGTTACGCTGTCTACGTCATTTTACAAAGAAAACACTCATTGTTGCCAAAATCAGAGGTTCAGATGCGCAGAAACAGGGTATTCGATTACAAGCTCCATTAGCGTGATAGAAAATGCGTATTATGTGTAAATAACATGGTAAATTACGCTTTATACGTCATTTTACAAAGAAAACACTCATTTTTGCCAAATCAGAGGTTCAGATGCGCAGAAACAGGGTATTCGATTACAAGCACCATTAGCATGGTATAAACGCATATTACGTGTAAATAACATGGTAAATTACGCTGTCTACGTCATTTTACAAAGAAAACACTCATTGTTGCCAAAATCAGAGGTTCAGATGCGCAGAAACAGGGTATTCGGTTACAAGCTCCACTAGCATGATAGGAAATGCGTATTATATGTATATAACATGGTAAATTACGCTTTCTACGTCATTTTACAAAGCAAACACTCATTGTTGCCAAAATGAGAGGTTCAGATGCGCAGAAACAGGGCTTTCGGTTACAAGCTCCACTAGCATGATAGAAAATGCGTATTATGTGTATATAACATGGTAAATTACGCTTTCTACGTCATTTTCCAAAGAAAACACTCATTGTTGCCAAAATCAGCACTAGAGATGCGCAGAACCAGAGTATTCGATTCCAAGCTCCATTAGCATGGTATAAACGCATATTACGTGTAAATAACATGGTAAATTACGCTGTCTACGTCATTTTACAAAGAAAACACTCATTGTTGCCAAAATCAGAGGTTCAGATGCGCAGGAACAGGGTATTCGATTCCAAGCTCCATTAGCATGGTATAAACGCATATTACGTGTAAATAACATGGTAAATTACGCTTTCTACGTCATTTTACAAGAAAACACTCATTGTTGCCAAAATCAGAGGTTCAGATGCCCAGAAACAGGGCTTTCGGTTACAAGCTCCACTAGCATGATAGAAAATGCGTATTATGTGTATATAACATGGTAAATTACGCTTTCTACGTCATTTTACAAGAAAACACTCATTGTTGCCAAAATCAGAGGTTCAGATGCGCAGAAACAGGGCTTTCGGTTACAAGCTCCACTAGCATGATAGAAAATGCGTATTATGTGTATATAACATGGTAAATTACGCTTTCTACGTCATTTTACAAAGAAAACACTCATTGTTGCCAAAATCAGCACTAGAGATGCGCAGAACCAGAGTATTCGATTCCAAGCTCCATTAGCATGGTATAAACGCATATTACGTGTAAATAACATGGTAAATTACGCTGTCTACGTCATTTTACAAAGAAAACACTCATTGTTGCCAAAATCAGAGGTTCAGATGCGCAGGAACAGGGTATTCGATTCCAAGCTCCATTAGCATGGTATAAACGCATATTACGTGTAAATAACATGGTAAATTACGCTTTCTACGTCATTTTACAAGAAAACACTCATTGTTGCCAAAATCAGAGGTTCAGATGCGCAGAAACAGGGCTTTCGGTTACAAGCTCCACTAGCATGATAGAAAATGCGTATTATGTGTATATAACATGGTAAATTACGCTTTCTACGTCATTTTACAAACAAAACACTCATTGTTGCCAAAATCAGCACTAGAGATGCGCAGAACCAGAGTATTCGATTACCGGCTCCGTTAGCATGGTATAAACGCATATTACGTGTAAATAACATGGTAAATTACGCTTTCTACGTCATTTTACAAAAAAAACACTCATTTTTGTCAAAATCAGAGGTTCAGATGCACAGAAACAGGGTATTCGATTACAAGCTCCATTACCATGGTATAAGCGCATATTATGTGTAAATATCATTCTAAATGACGCTTTCTACGTCATTTTTCAAAGAAAACACTCATTGTTGCCAAAATCAGAGGTTCAGATGCGCAGAAACAGGGTATTCGATTGCAAGCTCCATTAGCGTGATAGAAAATGCGTATTATACGTATATAACATGGTAAATTACGCTTTCTACGTCATTTTACAAAGAAAACACTCATTGTTGCCAAAATCAGAGGTTCAGATGCGCAGAAACAGGGTATTCGATTGCAAGCTCCATTAGCGTGATAGAAAATGCGTATTATACGTATATAACATGGTAAATTACGCTTTCTACGTCATTTTACAAAGAAAACACTCATTGTTGCCAAAATCAGCACTAGAGAAGTGCAGACCCAGAGTATTCGACTACCGGCTCCGTTAGCATGGTATAAACGCATATTACGTGTAAATAACATGGTAAATTACGCTTTCTACGTCATTTTACAAAAAGAAACACTCATTTTTGTCAAAAACAGAGGTTCAGATGCGCAGAAACAGGGTATTCGATTACAAGCTCCATTAGCGTGATAGAAAATGCGTATTATATGTATATAACATGGTAAATTACGCTTTCTACGTCATTTTACAAAGCAAACACTCATTGTTGCCAAAATGAGAGGTTCAGATGCGCAGAAACAGGGTATTCGATTACAAGCTCCATTAGCGTGATAGAAAATGCGTATTATATGTATATAACATGGTAAATAACGCTTTCTACGTCATTTTACAAAGAAAACACTCATTGTTGCCAAAATCAGCACTAGAGATGCGCAGAACCAGAGTATTCGATTCCAAGCTCCATTAGCATGGTATAAACGCATATTACGTGTAAATAACATGGTAAATTACGCTTTCTACGTCATTTTACAAAGAAAACACTCATTGTTGCCAAAATCAGCACTAGAGAAGCGCAGACCCAGAGTATTCGACTACCGGCTCCGTTAGCATGGTATAAACGCATATTACGTGTAAATAACATGGTAAATTACGCTTTCTACGTCATTTTACAAAGAAAACACTCATTTTTGTCAAAATCAGAGGTTCAGATGCGCAGAAACAGGGTATTCGATTACAAGCTCCATTAGCGTGATAGAAAATGCGTATTATGTGTATATAACATGGTAAATTACGCTTTCTACGTCATTTTACAAAGAAAACACTCATTGTTGCCAAAATCAGCACTACAGAAGCGCAGAACCAGAGTATTCGATTACCGGCTCCATTAGCATGGTATAAACGCATATTACGTGTAAATAACATTCTAAATTACGCTTTCTACGTCATTTTACGAAGAAAACACTCATTGTTGCCAAAATCAGAGGTTCAGATGCGCAGAAACAGGGCATTCGGTTACAAGCTCCACTAGCATGATAGGAAATGCGTATTATATGTATATAACATGGTAAATTACGCTTTCTACGTCATTTCACGAAGAAAACACTCATTGTTGCCAAAATCAGAGGTTCAGATGCGCAGAAACAGGGCATTCGGTTACAAGCTCCACTAGCATGATAGAAAATGCGTATTATGTGTAAATAACATGGTAAATTACGCTTTCTACGTCATTTTACAAAGAAAACACTCATTTTTGCCAAATCAGAGGTTCAGAAGCGCAGAACCAGAGTATTCGATTACCGGCTCCATTAGCATGGTATAAACGCATATTACGTGTAAATAACATGGTAAATTACGCTTTCTACGTCATTTTACAAGAAAACACTCATTGTTGCCAAAATCAGAGGTTCAGATGCGCAGAAACAGGGCATTCGATTGCAAGCTCCATTAGCGTGATAGAAAATGCGTATTATACGTATATAACATGGTAAATTACGCTTTCTACGTCATTTTACAAAGAAAACACTCATTGTTGCCAAAATCAGCACTACAGAAGCGCAGACCCAGAGTATTCGACTACCGGCTCCGTTAGCATGGTATAAACGCATATTACGTGTAAATAACATGGTAAATTACGCTTTCTGCGTCATTTTACAAAGAAAACACTCATTGTTGCCAAAATCAGCACTAGAGAAGCGCAGACCCAGAGTATTCGACTACCGGCTCCGTTAGCATGGTATAAACGCATATTACGTGTAAATAACATGGTAAATTACGCTTTCTACGTCATTTTACAAAGAAAACACTCATTTTTGTCTAAATCAGAGGTTCAGATGCGCAGAAACAGGGCATTCGGTTACAAGCTCCACTAGCATGATAGGAAATGCGTATTATATGTATATAACATGGTAAATTACGCTTTCTACGTCATTTTACAAAGCAAACACTCATTGTTGCCAAAATGAGAGGTTCAGATGCGCAGAAACAGGGCTTTCGGTTACAAGCTCCACTAGCATGATAGAAAATGCGTATTATATGTATATAACATTCTAAATGACGCTTTCTACGTCATTTTACAAAGAAAACACTCATTGTTGCCAAAATCAGAGGTTCAGATGCGCAGAAACAGGGTATTCGATTACAAGCTCCACTAGCATGATAGAAAATGCGTATTATGTGTATATAACATGGTAAATTACGCTTTCTACGTCATTTTACAAAGAGACACTCATTGTTGCCAAAATCAGCACTACAGAAGCGCAGAACCAGAGTATTCGATTACCGGCTCCATTAGCATGGTATAAACGCATATTACGTGTAAATAACATGGTAAATTACGCTTTCTACGTCATTTTACAAGAAAACACTCATTGTTGCCAAAATCAGAGGTTCAGATGCACAGAAACAGGGCATTCGATTGCAAGCTCCATTAGCGTGATAGAAAATGCGTATTATACGTATATAACATGGTAAATTACGCTTTCTACGTCATTTTACAAAGAAAACACTCATTGTTGCCAAAATCAGCACTACAGAAGCGCAGACCCAGAGTATTCGACTACCGGCTCCGTTAGCATGGTATAAACGCATATTACGTGTAAATAACATGGTAAATTACGCTTTCTGCGTCATTTTACAAAGAAAACACTCATTGTTGCCAAAATCAGCACTAGAGAAGCGCAGACCCAGAGTATTCGACTACCGGCTCCGTTAGCATGGTATAAACGCATATTACGTGTAAATAACATGGTAAATTACGCTTTCTACGTCATTTTACAAAGAAAACACTCATTTTTGTCTAAATCAGAGGTTCAGATGCGCAGAAACAGGGCATTCGGTTACAAGCTCCACTAGCATGATAGGAAATGCGTATTATATGTATATAACATGGTAAATTACGCTTTCTACGTCATTTTACAAAGCAAACACTCATTGTTGCCAAAATGAGAGGTTCAGATGCGCAGAAACAGGGCTTTCGGTTACAAGCTCCACTAGCATGATAGAAAATGCGTATTATGTGTATATAACATGGTAAATTACGCTTTCTACGTCATTTTACAAAGAAAACACTCATTGTTGCCAAAATCAGCACTAGAGATGCGCAGAACCAGAGTATTCGATTACCGGCTCCGTTAGCATGGTATAAACGCATATTACGTGTAAATAACATGGTAAATTACGCTTTCTACGTCATTTTACAAAAAAAAACACTCATTTTTGTCAAAATCAGAGGTTCAGATGCACAGAAACAGGGTATTCGATTACAAGCTCCATTACCATGGTATAAGCGCATATTATGTGTAAATATCATTCTAAATGACGCTTTCTACGTCATTTTACAAAGAAAACACTCATTGTTGCCAAAATCAGAGGTTCAGATGCGCAGAAACAGGGTATTCGATTACAAGCTCCATTAGCATGATAGAAAATGCGTATTATGTGTATATTACATGGTAAATTACGCTTTCTAGGTCATTTTTCAAAGAAAACACTCATTGTTGCCAAAATCAGAGGTTCAGATGGGCCGAAACAGGGTATTCGATTGCAAGCTCCATTAGCGTGATAGAAAATGCGTATTATACGTATATAACATGGTAAATTACGCTTTCTACGTCATTTTACAAAGAAAACACTCATTGTTGCCAAAATCAGCACTAGAGATGCGCAGAACCAGAGTATTCGATTCCAAGCTCCATTAGCATGGTATAAACGCATACTACGTGTAAATAACATGGTAAATTACGCTTTCTACGTCATTTTACAAAGAAAACACTCATTGTTGCCAAAATCAGAGGTTCAGATGCGCAGAAACAGGGTATTCGATTACAAGCTCCATTAGCGTGATAGAAAATGCGTATTATATGAATATAACATGGTAAATTACGCTTTCTACGTCATTTTACAAAGAAAACACTCATTGTTGCCAAAATCAGCACTACAGAAGCGCAGACCCAGAGTATTCGACTACCGGCTCCGTTAGCATGGTATAAACGCATATTACGTGTAAATAACATGGTAAATTACGCTTTCTGCGTCATTTTACAAAGAAAACACTCATTGTTGCCAAAATCAGCACTAGAGAAGTGCAGACCCAGAGTATTCGACTACCGACTCCGTTAGCATGGTATAAACGCATATTACGTGTAAATAACATGGTAAATTACGCTTTCTACGTCATTTTACAAAGAAAACACTCATTTTTGTCTAAATCAGAGGTTCAGATGCGCAGAAACAGGGCATTCGGTTACAAGCTCCACTAGCATGATAGGAAATGCGTATTATATGTATATAACATGGTAAATTACGCTTTCTACGTCATTTTACAAAGAAAACACTCATTGTTGCCAAAATCAGAGGTTCAGATGCGCAGAAACAGGGTATTCGGTTACAAGCTCCACTAGCATGATAGGAAATGCGTATTATATGTATATAACATGGTAAATTACGCTTTCTACGTCATTTTACAAAGAAAACACTCATTGTTGCCAAAATCAGAGGTTCAGATGCGCAGAAACAGGGCTTTCGGTTACAAGCTCCACTAGCATGATAGGAAATGCGTATTATATGTATATAACATGGTAAATTACGCTTTCTACGTCATTTTACAACGAAAACACTCATTGTTGCCAAAATCAGAGGTTCAGATGCGCAGAAACAGGGCTTTCGGTTACAAGCTCCATTAGCATGG
>CAJUYD010000047.1:27074-67758 GCA_910591665.1 Ectemnius continuus
GTGTAAATAACATGGTAAATTACGCTTTATACGTCATTTTACAAAGAAAACACTCATTTTTGCCAAATCGGAGGTTCAGATGCGCAGAAACAGGGTATTCGATTACAAGCACCATTAGCATGGTATAAACGCATATTACGTGTAAATAACATGGTAAATTACGCTGTCTACGTCATTTTACAAAGAAAACACTCATTGTTGCCAAAATCAGAGGTTCAGATGCGCAGAAACAGGGTATTCGGTTACAAGCTCCACTAGCATGATAGGAAATGCGTATTATATGTATATAACATGGTAAATTACGCTTTCTACGTCATTTTACAAAGCAAACACTCATTGTTGCCAAAATGAGAGGTTCAGATGCGCAGAAACAGGGCTTTCGGTTACAAGCTCCACTAGCATGATAGAAAATGCGTATTATGTGTATATAACATGGTAAATTACGCTTTCTACGTCATTTTACAAAGAAAACACTCATTGTTGCCAAAATCAGCACTAGAGATGCGCAGAACCAGAGTATTCGATTCCAAGCTCCATTAGCATGGTATAAACGCATATTACGTGTAAATAACATGGTAAATTACGCTTTCTACGTCATTTTACAAAGAAAACACTCATTGTTGCCAAAATCAGCACTAGAGATGCGCAGAACCAGAGTATTCGATTCCAAGCTCCATTAGCATGGTATAAACGCATATTACGTGTAAATAACATGGTAAATTACGCTTTCTACGTCATTTTACAAAGAAAACACTCATTGTTGCCAAAATCAGCACTAGAGATGCGCAGAACCAGAGTATTCGATTACCGGCTCCGTTAGCATGGTATAAACGCATATTACGTGTAAATAACATGGTAAATTACGCTTTCTACGTCATTTTACAAAAAAAACACTCATTTTTGTCAAAATCAGAGGTTCAGATGCACAGAAACAGGGTATTCGATTACAAGCTCCATTACCATGGTATAAGCGCATATTATGTGTAAATATCATTCTAAATGACGCTTTCTACGTCATTTTACAAAGAAAACACTCATTGTTGCCAAAATCAGAGCTTCAGATGCGCAGAAACAGGGTATTCGATTACAAGCTCCATTAGCATGATAGAAAATGCGTATTATGTGTATATTACATGGTAAATTACGCTTTCTACGTCATTTTTCAAAGAAAACACTCATTGTTGCCAAAATCAGAGGTTCAGATGCGCAGAAACAGGGTATTCGATTGCAAGCTCCATTAGCGTGATAGAAAATGCGTATTATACGTATATAACATGGTAAATTACGCTTTCTACGTCATTTTACAAAGAAAACACTCATTGTTGCCAAAATCAGAGGTTCAGATGCGCAGAAACAGGGTATTCGATTACAAGCTCCATTAGCGTGATAGAAAATCCGTATTATATGTATATAACATGGTAAATTACGCTTTCTACGTCATTTTACAACGAAAACACTCATTGTTGCCAAAATCAGCACTAGAGATGCGCAGAACCAGAGTATTCGATTCCAAGCACCATTAGCGTGATAGAAAATGCGTATTATGTGTATATAACATGGTAAATTACGCTTTCTACGTCATTTTACAAAGAGACACTCATTGTTGCCAAAATCAGCACTACAGAAGCGCAGAACCAGAGTATTCGATTACCGGCTCCATTAGCATGGTATAAACGCATATTACGTGTAAATAACATGGTAAATTACGCTTTCTACGTCATTTTACAAGAAAACACTCATTGTTGCCAAAATCAGAGGTTCAGATGCGCAGAAACAGGGCATTCGATTGCAAGCTCCATTAGCATGGTATAAACGCATATTACGTGTAAATAACATGGTAAATTACGCTGTCTACGTCATTTTACAAAGAAAACACTCATTGCTGCCAAAATCAGAGGTTCAGATGCGCAGAAACAGGGTATTCGATTGCAAGCTCCATTAGCGTGATAGAAAGTGCGTATTATGTGTAAATAACATGGTAAATTACGCTTTCTACGTCATTTTACAACGAAAACACTCATTGTTGCCAAAATCAGAGGTTCAGATGCGCAGAAACAGGGCTTTCGGTTACAAGCTCCATTAGCGTGATAGAAAATGCGTATTATATGTATGTAACATGGTAAATTACGCTTTCTACGTCATTTTACAAAGCAAACACTCATTGTTGCCAAAATGAGAGGTTCAGATGCGCAGAAACAGGGCTTTCGGTTACAAGCTCCACTAGCATGATAGAAAATGCGTATTATGTGTATATAACATGGTAAATTACGCTTTCTACGTCATTTTACAAAGAAAACACTCATTTTTGTCAAAATCAGAGGTTCAGATGCGCAGAAACAGGGTATTCGATTACAAGCTCCATTAGCGTGATAGAAAATCCGTATTATATGTATATAACATGGTAAATTACGCTTTCTACGTCATTTTACAACGAAAACACTCATTGTTGCCAAAATCAGCACTAGAGATGCGCAGAACCAGAGTATTCGATTCCAAGCACCATTAGCATGGTATAAACGCATACTACGTGTAAATAACATGGTAAATTACGCTTTCTACGTCATTTTACAAAGAAAACACTCATTGTTGCCAAAATCAGAGGTTCAGATGCGCAGAAACAGGGTATTCGATTACAAGCTCCATTAGCGTGATAGAAAATGCGTATTATATGTATATAACATTCTAAATGACGCTTTCTACGTCATTTTACAAAGAAAACACTCATTGTTGCCAAAATCAGAGGTTCAGATGCGCAGAAACAGGGTATTCGATTACAAGCTCCACTAGCATGATAGAAAATGCGTATTATGTGTATATAACATGGTAAATTACGCTTTCTACGTCATTTTACAAAGAGACACTCATTGTTGCCAAAATCAGCACTACAGAAGCGCAGAACCAGAGTATTCGATTACCGGCTCCATTAGCATGGTATAAACGCATATTACGTGTAAATAACATGGTAAATTACGCTTTCTACGTCATTTTACAAGAAAACACTCATTGTTGCCAAAATCAGAGGTTCAGATGCGCAGAAACAGGGCATTCGATTGCAAGCTCCATTAGCGTGATAGAAAATGCGTATTATACGTATATAACATGGTAAATTACGCTTTCTACGTCATTTTACAAAGAAAACACTCATTGTTGCCAAAATCAGCACTACAGAAGCGCAGACCCAGAGTATTCGACTACCGGCTCCGTTAGCATGGTATAAACGCATATTACGTGTAAATAACATGGTAAATTACGCTTTCTGCGTCATTTTACAAAAAAAAACACTCATTTTTGTCAAAAACAGAGGTTCAGATGCGCAGAAACAGGGTATTCGATTACAAGCTCCATTAGCGTGATAGAAAATGCGTATTATATGTATATAACATGGTAAATAACGCTTTCTACGTCATTTTACAAAGAAAACACTCATTGTTGCCAAAATCAGCACTAGAGATGCGCAGAACCAGAGTATTCGATTCCAAGCTCCATTAGCATGGTATAAACGCATATTACGTGTAAATAACATGGTAAATTACGCTTTCTACGTCATTTTACAAAGAAAACACTCATTGTTGCCAAAATCAGCACTAGAGAAGCGCAGACCCAGAGTATTCGACTACCGGCTCCGTTAGCATGGTATAAACGCATATTACGTGTAAATAACATGGTAAATTACGCTTTCTACGTCATTTTACAAAGAAAACACTCATTTTTGTCAAAATCAGAGGTTCAGATGCGCAGAAACAGGGCATTCGGTTACAAGCTCCACTAGCATGATAGGAAATGCGTATTATGTGTATATAACATGGTAAATTACGCTTTCTACGTCATTTTACAAAGAAAACACTCATTGTTGCCAAAATCAGCACTAGAGAAGCGCAGACCCAGAGTATTCGACTACCGGCTCCGTTAGCATGGTATAAACGCATATTACGTGTAAATAACATGGTAAATTACGCTTTCTACGTCATTTTACAAAAAAAACACTCATTTTTGTCAAAATCAGAGGTTCAGATGCACAGAAACAGGGTATTCGATTACAAGCTCCATTACCATGGTATAAGCGCATATTATGTGTAAATATCATTCTAAATGACGCTTTCTACGTCATTTTACAAAGAAAACACTCATTGTTGCCAAAATCAGAGGTTCAGATGCGCAGAAACAGGGTATTCGATTACAAGCTCCATTAGCATGATAGAAAATGCGTATTATGTGTATATTACATGGTAAATTACGCTTTCTACGTCATTTTTCAAAGAAAACACTCATTGTTGCCAAAATCAGAGGTTCAGATGCGCAGAAACAGGGTATTCGATTGCAAGCTCCATTAGCGTGATAGAAAATGCGTATTATACGTATATAACATGGTAAATTACGCTTTCTACGTCATTTTACAAAGAAAACACTCATTGTTGCCAAAATCAGCACTAGAGAAGTGCAGACCCAGAGTATTCGACTACCGGCTCCGTTAGCATGGTATAAACGCATATTACGTGTAAATAACATGGTAAATTACGCTTTCTACGTCATTTTACAAAAAGAAACACTCATTTTTGTCAAAAACAGAGGTTCAGATGCGCAGAAACAGGGTATTCGATTACAAGCTCCATTAGCATGATAGAAAATGCGTATTATGTGTGTATTACATGGTAAATTACGCTTTCTACGTCATTTTTCAAAGAAAACACTCATTGTTGCCAAAATCAGAGGTTCAGATGCGCAGAAACAGGGTATTCGATTGCAAGCTCCATTAGCGTGATAGAAAATGCGTATTATACGTATATAACATGGTAAATTACGCTTTCTACGTCATTTTACAAAGAAAACACTCATTGTTGCCAAAATCAGCACTAGAGAAGTGCAGACCCAGAGTATTCGACTACCGGCTCCGTTAGCATGGTATAAACGCATATTACGTGTAAATAACATGGTAAGTTACGCTGTCTACGTCATTTTACAAAGAAAACACTCATTGTTGCCAAAATCAGAGGTTCAGATGCGCAGAAACAGGGTATTCGATTACAAGCTCCATTAGCGTGATAGAAAATGCGTATTATGTGTAAATAACATGGTAAATTACGCTTTATACGTCATTTTACAAAGAAAACACTCATTTTTGCCAAATCGGAGGTTCAGATGCGCAGAAACAGGGTATTCGATTACAAGCACCATTAGCATGGTATAAACGCATATTACGTGTATATAACATGGTAAATTACGCTTTCTACGTCATTTTACAAAGCAAACATTCATTGTTGCCAAAATGAGAGGTTCAAATGCGCAGAAACAGGGCTTTCGGTTACAAGCTCCACTAGCATGATAGAAAATGCGTATTATGTGTATATAACATGGTAAATTACGCTTTCTACGTCATTTTACAAAGAAAACACTCATTGTTGCCAAAATCAGCACTACAGAAGCGCAGAACCAGAGTATTCGATTACCGGCTCCATTAGCATGGTATAAACGCATATTACGTGTAAATAACATTCTAAATTACGCTTTCTACGTCATTTTACGAAGAAAACACTCATTGTTGCCAAAATCAGAGGTTCACATGCGCAGAAACAGGGTATTCGGTTACAAGCTCCACTAGCATGATAGGAAATGCGTATTATATGTATATAACATGGTAAATTACGCTTTCTACGTCATTTTACAAAGCAAACACTCATTGTTGCCAAAATGAGAGGTTCAGATGCGCAGAAACAGGGCTTTCAGTTACAAGCTCCACTAGCATGATAGAAAATGCGTATTATGTGTATATAACATGGTAAATTACGCTTTCTACGTCATTTTACAAAGAAAACACTCATTGTTGCCAAAATCAGCACTACAGAAGCGCAGAACCAGAGTATTCGATTACCGGCTCCATTAGCATGGTATAAACGCATATTACGTGTAAATAACAGTCTAAATTACGCTTTCTACGTCATTTTACAAAGAAAACACTCATTGTTGCCAAAATCAGCACTAGAGAAGCGCAGACCCAGAGTATTCGACTACCGGCTCCGTTAGCATGGTATAAACGCATATTACGTGTAAATAACATGGTAAATTACGCTTTCTACGTCATTTTACAAAAAAAAAACACTCATTTTTGTCAAAAACAGAGGTTCAGATGCGCAGAAACAGGGTATTCGATTACAAGCTCCATTAGCGTGATAGAAAATGCGTATTATATGTATATAACATGGTAAATAACGCTTTCTACGTCATTTTACAAAGAAAACACTCATTGTTGCCAAAATCAGCACTAGAGATGCGCAGAACCAGAGTATTCGATTCCAAGCTCCATTAGCATGGTATAAACGCATATTACGTGTAAATAACATGGTAAATTACGCTGTCTACGTCATTTTACAAAGAAAACACTCATTGTTGCCAAAATCAGAGGTTCAGATGCGCAGAAACAGGGTATTCGATTACAAGCTCCATTAGCGTGATAGAAAATGCGTATTATGTGTAAATAACATGGTAAATTACGCTTTATACGTCATTTTACAAAGAAAACACTCATTTTTGCCAAATCAGAGGTTCAGATGCGCAGAAACAGGGTATTCGATTACAAGCACCATTAGCATGGTATAAACGCATATTACGTGTAAATAACGTGGTAAATTACGCTGTCTACGTCATTTTACAAAGAAAATACTCATTGTTGCCAAAATCAGAGGTTCAGATGCGCAGAAACAGGGTATTCGGTTACAAGCTCCACTAGCATGATAGGAAATGCGTATTATATGTATATAACATGGTAAATTACGCTTTCTACGTCATTTTACAAAGCAAACACTCATTGTTGCCAAAATGAGAGGTTCAGATGCGCAGAAACAGGGCTTTCGGTTACAAGCTCCACTAGCATGATAGAAAATGCGTATTATGTGTATATAACATGGTAAATTACGCTTTCTACGTCATTTTACAAAGAAAACACTCATTGTTGCCAAAATCAGCACTACAGAAGCGCAGAACCAGAGTATTCGATTACCGGCTCCATTAGCATGGTATAAACGCATATTACGTGTAAATAACATTCTAAATTACGCTTTCTACGTCATTTTACGAAGAAAACACTCATTGTTGCCAAAATCAGAGGTTCAGATGCGCAGAAACAGGGCATTCGGTTACAACCTCCACTAGCATGATAGAAAATGCGTATTATGTGTAAATAACATGGTAAATTACGCTTTCTACGTCATTTTACAAAGAAAACACTCATTTTTGCCAAATCAGAGGTTCAGATGCGCAGGAACAGGGTATTCGATTACAAGCTCCATTAGCGTGATAGAAAATGCGTATTATACGTATACAGGGTGTCCCAAAAATGTTGGATATCACTATAGCCATCTTGTTGGGAAGGGGGCGGGGATGATGATGCCGTTTTTAAAAATTTGCGTTAGGCCTCCAATTCCGAGTTATTCAACAACAAAGTTAGGTAACGCCCACCGAGCTCTTGGCGAGTCCTAGCCGGTTATGCCTCGCTCCTAGAAAAAGGGAGGTGACAGAAAAGATGTTGAGTGTGGGCCTGCGACAATTGCTATGGAGGATCGGCGGGTGCTCAACCGCTCGGTTCCTTCTAAACCGGGGAGCAGACCCTTCCATGTGCCGTCTTGAAGACCCGAGCACGGCACAGCACGGCACGGCATCGCCCTACGGACACTCACTTTGACTTTCCTCTCGCTTTCCCTCTTTCTTCATACACGCTTGCGACAACTGATATTCTTGATTAGTTGTTTAGTGACTCCCGACTAAATCCAGTTAAATCCGTCCAAATCCAGTGAATCAACTTTATCAGGGGCCTATGACACTTCTTTTATAAGTATCGAAGTGGTGCCGTGACAAAACGTTGGAACTGGAACTCTGAGGATTCAAGTTCGATTCCTCCCCGTCGCGGATTTTTTTTTTGATTTCTTCGCTATTTGTTTTACAGTTCTTTGGCTTATGTTGAATACCCAGCCAATGGTAATGTTTAATTGTTAATCTTTGTGGCCTGCCCTCGTAATTTAGACAAGACTGCAAATTCTCCAGATAGTACTCGTAATTGGTTTGCAAAAAAAATTATCAGAAAATCCGATTGAATTTCGATTGAAATAGTAAGAAAATAATACAACGCGAAGCGTAAAATACTCAATGAGAAAAAGAGAAACGAAGTCATGTTCTCAAGGTTAGAGACCTATCGCTTTAAGCTACTGACTACATTTTCTAACATGTAGGGAAATGTGTACCGGTAGTAATTGATGTTTAACATAATTTAAGAAGATAATCCAAGTCGAATAATGTTCGCTCAATGGTAGTTAAAAAAGTTAAAATTCATACCAATTTATTAAGGAGTCGCTAAACAACTGTTCAGAGACCTTACGTATCGCATGCACGTGCAGGGAAAATGAAAATCTCGGAGAAAAGGCGAGAAAATATTACCACTGCTGTATATTCAACAAGGAAATCAAAAAAAAATATTCGCGACGGGGAAGAATCGAACTTGAATCCTCACGGTTACAAGCTCTAACGTTTTGTCACAGCACCACTTCGATACTTCTTAAACAAGTGTCATAGGCCCCTGATAAATTTGCTTCACTGGATTTGGACAGATTTAACTGGATTTAGTCGGGTGTCACTAAACAACTAATCAAGAGTATCAGTTGTCGCAAGCGTGTATGAGAAAAGAGGGAAAGCAAGAGGAAAGTCAAAGTGAGTGTCGGTAGGGCGATGCCGTGCCGTGGCGTGCTCGGGTCTTCAAGACGGCACATGGAAGGGTCTGCTCCCCGGTTTGGAAGGAACCGAGCGGTTGAGCACATGCCGGTCCTCCATAGCAATTGTCGCAGGCCCACACTCAACATCTTTTCTGTCACCTCCCTTTTTCTAGGAGTGAGGCATAAACGGCCAGGATTTGCTAGCGCTCCGAGGGCGTTACCTAACTTTGTTGTTGAATAACTCGGAATTGGAGGCCTATCGCAAATTTTTAAAAACGGCATCATCATCCCCGCCCCCTTCCCAACAAGATGGCTATAGTGATATCCAACATTTTTGGGACACCCTGTATAACATGGTAAATTACGCTTTCTACGTCATTTTACAAAGAAAACACTCATTGTTGCCAAAATCAGCACTAGAGAAGCGCAGACCCAGAGTATTCGACTACCGGCTCCGTTAGCATGGTATAAACGCATATTACGTGTAAATAACATGGTAAATTACGCTTTCTACGTCATTTTACAAAAAAAAAACACTCATTTTTGTCAAAAACAGAGGTTCAGATGCGCAGAAACAGGGTATTCGATTACAAGCTCCATTAGCGTGATAGAAAATGCGTATTATATGTATATAACATGGTAAATTACGCTTTCTACGTCATTTTACAAAGAAAACACTCATTGTTGCCAAAATCAGCACTAGAGATGCGCAGAACCAGAGTATTCGATTCCAAGCTCCATTAGCATGGTATAAACGCATATTACGTGTAAATAACATGGTAAGTTACGCTGTCTACGTCATTTTACAAAGAAAACACTCATTGTTGCCAAAATCAGAGGTTCAGATGCGCAGAAACAGGGTATTCGATTACAAGCTCCATTAGCGTGATAGAAAATGCGTATTATGTGTAAATAACATGGCAAATTACGCTTTATACGTCATTTTACAAAGAAAACACTCATTTTTGCCAAATCAGAGGTTCAGATGCGCAGAAACAGGGTATTCGATTACAAGCACCATTAGCATGGTATAAACGCATATTACGTGTAAATAACGTGGTAAATTACGCTGTCTACGTCATTTTACAAAGAAAATACTCATTGTTGCCAAAATCAGAGGTTCAGATGCGCAGAAACAGGGTATTCGGTTACAAGCTCCACTAGCATGATAGGAAATGCGTATTATATGTATATAACATGGTAAATTACGCTTTCTACGTCATTTTACAAAGCAAACACTCATTGTTGCCAAAATGAGAGGTTCAGATGCGCAGAAACAGGGCTTTCGGTTACAAGCTCCACTAGCATGATAGAAAATGCGTATTATGTGTATATAACATGGTAAATTACGCTTTCTACGTCATTTTACAAAGAAAACACTCATTGTTGCCAAAATCAGAGGTTCAGATGCGCAGAAACAGGGCATTCGGTTACAAGCTCCACTAGCATGATAGAAAATGCGTATTATGTGTAAATAACATGGTAAATTACGCTTTCTACGTCATTTTACAAAGAAAACACTCATTTTTGCCAAATCAGAGGTTCAGATGCGCAGGAACAGGGTATTCGATTACAAGCACCATTAGCATGGTATAAACGCATATTACGTGTAAATAACGTGGTAAATTACGCTGTCTACGTCATTTTACAAAGAAAATACTCATTGTTGCCAAAATCAGAGGTTCAGATGCGCAGAAACAGGGCTTTCGGTTACAAGCTCCATTAGCGTGATAGAAAATGCGTATTATATGTATGTAACATGGTAAATTACGCTTTCTACGTCATTTTACAAAGCAAACACTCATTGTTGCCAAAATGAGAGGTTCAGATGCGCAGAAACAGGGCTTTCGGTTACAAGCTCCACTAGCATGATAGAAAATGCGTATTATATGTATATAACATGGTAAATTACGCTTTCTACGTCATTTTACAACGAAAACACTCATTGTTGCCAAAATCAGCACTAGAGATGCGCAGAACCAGAGTATTCGATTCCAAGCACCATTAGCATGGTATAAACGCATACTACGTGTAAATAACATGGTAAATTACGCTTTCTACGTCATTTTACAAAGAAAACACTCATTGTTGCCAAAATCAGAGGTTCAGATGCGCAGAAACAGGGTATTCGATTACAAGCTCCATTAGCGTGATAGAAAATGCGTATTATATGTATATAACATTCTAAATGACGCTTTCTACGTCATTTTACAAAGAAAACACTCATTGTTGCCAAAATCAGAGGTTCAGATGCGCAGAAACAGGGTATTCGATTACAAGCTCCACTAGCATGATAGAAAATGCGTATTATGTGTATATAACATGGTAAATTACGCTTTCTACGTCATTTTACAAAGAGACACTCATTGTTGCCAAAATCAGCACTACAGAAGCGCAGAACCAGAGTATTCGATTACCGGCTCCGTTAGCATGGTATAAACGCATATTACGTGTAAATAACATGGTAAATTACGCTTTCTACGTCATTTTACAACGAAAACACTCATTGTTGCCAAAATCAGCACTAGAGATGCGCAGAAACAGGGCATTCGGTTACAAGCTCCACTAGCATGATAGGAAATGCGTATTATGTGTATATAACATGGTAAATTACGCTTTCTACGTCATTTTACAAAAAAAACACTCATTTTTGTCAAAATCAGAGGTTCAGATGCGCAGAAACAGGGCATTCGGTTACAAGCTCCACTAGCATGATAGGAAATGCGTATTATGTGTATATAACATGGTAAATTACGCTTTCTACGTCATTTTACAAAAAAAACACTCATTTTTGTCAAAAACAGTGGTTCAGATGCGCAGAAACAGGGTATTCGATTACAAGCTCCATTAGCGTGATAGAAAATGCGTATTATATGTATATAACATGGTAAATTACGCTTTCTACGTCATTTTACAAAGCAAACACTCATTGTTGCCAAAATGAGAGGTTCAGATGCGCAGAAACAGGGCTTTCGGTTACAAGCTCCACTAGCATGATAGAAAATGCGTATTATGTGTATATAACATGGTAAATTACGCTTTCTACGTCATTTTACAAACAAAACACTCATTGTTGCCAAAATCAGCACTAGAGATGCGCAGAACCAGAGTATTCGATTACCGGCTCCGTTAGCATGGTGTAAACGCATATTACGTGTAAATAACATGGTAAATTACGCTTTCTACGTCATTTTACAAAAAAAACACTCATTTTTGTCAAAATCAGAGGTTCAGATGCACAGAAACAGGGTATTCGATTACAAGCTCCATTACCATGGTATAAGCGCATATTATGTGTAAATATCATTCTAAATGACGCTTTCTACGTCATTTTACAAAGAAAACACTCATTGTTGCCAACATCAGAGGTTCAGATGCGCAGAAACAGGGTATTCGATTACAAGCTCCATTAGCATGATAGAAAATGCGTATTATGTGTATATTACATGGTAAATTACGCTTTCTACGTCATTTTTCAAAGAAAACACTCATTGTTGCCAAAATCAGAGGTTCAGATGCGCAGAAACAGGGTATTCGATTGCAAGCTCCATTAGCCTGATAGAAAATGCGTATTATACGTATATAACATGGTAAATTACGCTTTCTACGTCATTTTACAAAGAAAACACTCATTGTTGCCAAAATCAGCACTAGAGAAGCGCAGACCCAGAGTAGTCGACTACCGCCTCCGTTAGCATGGTATAAACGCATATTACGTGTAAATAACATGGTAAATTACGCTTTCTACGTCATTTTACAAAAAAAAAACACTCATTTTTGTCAAAAACAGAGGTTCAGATGCGCAGAAACAGGGTATTCGATTACAAGCTCCATTAGCGTGATAGAAAATGCGTATTATACGTATATAAGATGGTAAATTACGCTTTCTACGTCATTTTCCAAAGAAAACACTCATTGTTGCCAAAATCAGCACTAGAGAAGCGCAGACCCAGAGTATTCGACTACCGGCTCCGTTAGCATGGTATAAACGCATATTACGTGTAAATAACATGGTAAATTACGCTTTCTACGTCATTTTACAAAAAAAAAACACTCATTTTTGTCAAAAACAGAGGTTCAGATGCGCAGAAACAGGGTATTCGATTACAAGCTCCATTAGCGTGATAGAAAATGCGTATTATATGTGTAAATAACATGGTAAATAACGCTTTCTACGTCATTTTACAAAGAAAACACTCATTGTTGCCAAAATCAGCACTAGAGATGCGCAGAACCAGAGTATTCGATTCCAAGCTCCATTAGCATGGTATAAACGCATATTACGTGTAAATAACATGGTAAATTACGCTTTCTACGTCATTTTACAAAGAAAACACTCATTGTTGCCAAAATCAGCACTAGAGAAGCGCAGACCCAGAGTATTCGACTACCGGCTCCGTTAGCATGGTATAAACGCATATTACGTGTAAATAACATGGTAAATTACGCTTTCTACGTCATTTTACAAAGAAAACACTCATTTTTGTCAAAATCAGAGGTTCAGATGCGCAGAAACATGGTATTCGATTACAAGCTCCATTAGCGTGATAGAAAATGAGTATTATGTGTATATAACATGGTAAATTACGCTTTCTACGTCATTTTACAAAGAAAACACTCATTGTTGCCAAAATCAGCACTACAGAAGCGCAGAACCAGAGTATTCGATTACCGGCTCCATTAGCATGGTATAAACGCATATTACGTGTAAATAACATTCTAAATTACGCTTTCTACGTCATTTTACGAAGAAAACACTCATTGTTGCCAAAATCAGAGGTTCAGATGCGCAGAAACAGGGCATTCGGTTACAAGCTCCACTAGCATAATAGGAAATGCGTATTATATGTATATAACATGGTAAATTACGCTTTCTACGTCATTTTACAAAGCAAACACTCATTGTTGCCAAAATGAGAGGTTCAGATGCGCAGAAACAGGGCTTTCGGTTACAAGCTCCACTAGCATGATAGAAAATGCGTATTATGTGTATATAACATGGTAAATTACGCTTTCTACGTCATTTTACAAAGAAAACACTCATTGTTGCCAAAATCAGCACTACAGAAGCGCAGAACCAGAGTATTCGATTACCGGCTCCATTAGCATGGTATAAACGCATATTACGTGTCAATAACATTCTAAATTACGCTTTCTACGTCATTTTACGAAGAAAACACTCATTGTTGCCAAAATCAGAGGTTCAGATGCGCAGAAACAGGGCATTCGGTTACAAGCTCCACTAGCATGATAGAAAATGCGTATTATGTGTAAATAACATGGTAAATTACGCTTTCTACGTCATTTTACAAAGAAAACACTCATTTTTGCCAAATCAGAGGTTCAGAAGCGCAGAACCAGAGTATTCGATTACCGGCTCCATTAGCATGGTATAAACGCATATTACGTGTAAATAACATGGTAAATTACGCTTTCTACGTCATTTTACAAGAAAACACTCATTGTTGCCAAAATCAGAGGTTCAGATGCGCAGAAACAGGGCATTCGATTGCAAGCTCCATTAGCGTGATAGAAAATGCGTATTATACGTATATAACATGGTTAATTACGCTTTCTACGTCATTTTACAAAGAAAACACTCATTGTTGCCAAAATCAGCACTAGAGAAGCGCAGACCCAGAGTATTCGACTACCGGCTCCGTTAGCATGGTATAAACGCATATTACGTGTAAATAACATGGTAAATTACGCTTTCTACGTCATTTTACAAAAAAAAACACTCATTTTTGTCAAAAACAGAGGTTCAGATGCGCAGAAACAGGGTATTCGATTACAAGCTCCATTAGCGTGATAGAAAATGCGTATTATATGTATATAACATGGTAAATTACGCTTTCTACGTCATTTTACAAAGAAAACTCTCATTTTTGTCAAAAACAGAGGTTCAGATGCGCAGAAACAGGGTATTCGATTACAAGCTCCATTAGCGTGATAGAAAATGCGTATTATGTGTAAATAACATGGTAAATTACGCTTTATACGTCATGTTACAAAGAAAACACTCATTGTTGCCAAAATCAGCACTAGAGAAGCGCAGACCCAGAGTAGTCGACTACCGGCTCCGTTAGCATGGTATAAACGCATATTACGTGTAAATAACATGGTAAATTACGCTGTCTACGTCATTTTACAAAGAAAACACTCATTGTTGCCAAAATCAGAGGTTCAGATGCGCAGAAACAGGGTATTCGGTTACAAGCTCCACTAGCATGATAGGAAATGCGTATTATATGTATATAACATGGTAAATTACGCTTTCTACGTCATTTTACAAAGCAAACACTCATTGTTGCCAAAATGAGAGGTTCAGATGCGCAGAAACAGGGCTTTCGGTTACAAGCTCCACTAGCATGATAGAAAATGCGTATTATGTGTATATAACATGGTAAATTACGCTTTCTACGTCATTTTACAAAGAAAACACTCATTGTTGCCAAAATCAGCACTAGAGATGCGCAGAACCAGAGTATTCGATTCCAAGCTCCATTAGCATGGTATAAACGCATATTACGTGTAAATAACATGGTAAATTACGCTTTCTACGTCATTTTACAAAGAAAACACTCATTGTTGCCAAAATCAGCACTAGAGATGCGCAGAACCAGAGTATTCGATTCCAAGCTCCATTAGCATGGTATAAACGCATATTACGTGTAAATAACATGGTAAATTACGCTTTCTACGTCATTTTACAAAGAAAACACTCATTGTTGCCAAAATCAGCACTAGAGATGCGCAGAACCAGAGTATTCGATTCCAAGCTCCATTAGCATGGTATAAACGCATATTACGTGTAAATAACATGGTAAATTACGCTTTCTACGTCATTTTACAAAGAAAACACTCATTGTTGCCAAAATCAGCACTAGAGATGCGCAGAACGAGAGTATTCGATTACCGGCTCCGTTAGCATGGTATAAACGCATATTACGTGTAAATAACATGGTAAATTACGCTTTCTACGTCATTTTACAAAAAAAACACTCATTTTTGTCAAAATCAGAGGTTCAGATGCACAGAAACAGGGTATTCGATTACAAGCTCCATTACCATGGTATAAGCGCATATTATGTGTAAATATCATTCTAAATGACGCTTTCTACGTCATTTTACAAAGAAAACACTCATTGTTGCCAAAATCAGAGCTTCAGATGCGCAGAAACAGGGTATTCGATTACAAGCTCCATTAGCATGATAGAAAATGCGTATTATGTGTATATTACATGGTAAATTACGCTTTCTACGTCATTTTTCAAAGAAAACACTCATTGTTGCCAAAATCAGAGGTTCAGATGCGCAGAAACAGGGTATTCGATTGCAAGCTCCATTAGCGTGATAGAAAATGCGTATTATACGTATATAACATGGTAAATTACGCTTTCTACGTCATTTTACAAAGAAAACACTCATTGTTGCCAAAATCAGCACTAGAGAAGTGCAGACCCAGAGTATTCGACTACCGGCTCCGTTAGCATGGTATAAACGCATATTACTTGTAAATAACGTGGTAAATTACGCTTTCTACGTCATTTTACAAAAAGAAACACTCATTTTTGTCAAAAACAGAGGTTCAGATGCGCAGAAACAGGGTATTCGATTACAAGCTCCATTAGCGTGATAGAAAATGCGTATTATATGTATATAACACGGTAAATTACGCTTTCTACGTCATTTTACAACGAAAACACTCATTGTTGCCAAAATCAGCACTAGAGATGCGCAGAACCAGAGTATTCGATTCCAAGCACCATTAGCATGGTATAAACGCATACTACGTGTAAATAACATGGTAAATTACGCTTTCTACGTCATTTTACAAAGAAAACACTCATTGTTGCCAAAATCAGAGGTTCAGATGCGCAGAAACAGGGTATTCGATTACAAGCTCCATTAGCGTGATAGAAAATGCGTATTATATGTATATAACATTCTAAATGACGCTTTCTACGTCATTTTACAAAGAAAACACTCATTGTTGCCAAAATCAGCACTAGAGAAGCGCAGACCCAGAGTATTCGACTACCGGCTCCGTTAGCATGGTATAAACGCATATTACGTGTAAATAACATGGTAAATTACGCTTTCTACGTCATTTTACAAAAAAAAACACTCATTTTTGTCAAAAACAGAGGTTCAGATGCGCAGAAACAGGGTATTCGATTACAAGCTCCATTAGCATGGTATAAACGCATATTACGTGTAAATAACATGGTAAATTACGCTGTCTACGTCATTTTACAAAGAAAACACTCATTGTTGCCAAAATCAGCACTACAGAAGCGCAGAACCAGAGTATTCGATTACCGGCTCCATTAGCATGGTATAAACGCATATTACGTGTAAATAACATTCTAAATTACGCTTTCTACGTCATTTTACAACGAAAACACTCATTGTTGCCAAAATCAGAGGTTCAGATGCGCAGAAACAGGGCATTCGGTTACAAGCACCATTAGCATGGTATAAACGCATATTACGTGTAAATAACATGGTAAATTACGCTGTCTACGTCATTTTACAAAGAAAACACTCATTGTTGCCAAAATCAGAGGTTCAGATGCGCAGAAACAGGGTATTCGGTTACAAGCTCCACTAGCATGATAGGAAATGCGTATTATATGTATATAACATGGTAAATTACGCTTTCTACGTCATTTTACAAAGAAAACACTCATTGTTGCCAAAATCAGCACTACAGAAGCGCAGAACCAGAGTATTCGATTACCGGCTCCATTAGCATGGTATAAACGCATATTACGTGTAAATAACATTCTAAATTACGCTTTCTACGTCATTTTACGAAGAAAACACTCATTGTTGCCAAAATCAGAGGTTCAGATGCGCAGAAACAGGGCATTCGGTTACAACCTCCACTAGCATGATAGAAAATGCGTATTATGTGTAAATAACATGGTAAATTACGCTTTCTACGTCATTTTACAAAGAAAACACTCATTTTTGTCAAAATCAGAGGTTCAGATGCGCAGGAACAGGGTATTCGATTACAAGCTCCATTAGCATGGTATAAACGCATATTACGTGTAAATAACATGGTAAATTACGCTGTCTACGTCATTTTACAAAGAAAACACTCATTGTTGCCAAAATCAGAGGTTCAGATGCGCAGAAACAGGGTATTCGATTGCAAGCTCCATTAGCGTGATAGAAAGTGCGTATTATGTGTAAATAACATGGTAAATTACGCTTTCTACGTCATTTTACAACGAAAACACTCATTGTTGCCAAAATCAGAGGTTCAGATGCGCAGAAACAGGGCTTTCGGTTACAAGCTCCATTAGCGTGATAGAAAATGCGTATTATATGTATGTAACATGGTAAATTACGCTTTCTACGTCATTTTACAAAGCAAACACTCATTGTTGCCAAAATGAGAGGTTCAGATGCGCAGAAACAGGGCTTTCGGTTACAAGCTCCATTAGCGTGATAGAAAATGCGTATTATATGTATGTAACATGGTAAATTACGCTTTCTACGTCATTTTACAAAGCAAACACTCATTGTTGCCGAAATGAGAGGTTCAGATGCGCAGAAACAGGGCTTTCGGTTACAAGCTCCACTAGCATGATAGAAAATGCGTATTATGTGTATATAACATGGTAAATTACGCTTTCTACGTCATTTTACAACGAAAACACTCATTGTTGCCAAAATCAGCACTAGAGATGCGCAGAACCAGAGTATTCGATTCCAAGCACCATTAGCATGGTATAAACGCATACTACGTGTAAATAACATGGTAAATTACGCTTTCTACGTCATTTTACAAAGAAAACACTCATTGTTGCCAAAATCAGAGGTTCAGATGCGCAGAAACAGGGTATTCGGTTACAAGCTCCACTAGCATGATAGGAAATGCGTATTATATGTATATAACATGGTAAATTACGCTTTCTACGTCATTTTACAACGAAAACACTCATTGTTGCCAAAATCAGCACTACAGAAGCGCAGAACCAGAGTATTCGATTACCGGCTCCATTAGCATGGTATAAACGCATATTACGTGTAAATAACATTCTAAATTACGCTTTCTACGTCATTTTACGAAGAAAACACTCATTGTTGCCAAAATCAGAGGTTCAGATGCGCAGAAACAGGGCATTCGGTTACAAGCTCCATTAGCATGGTATAAACGCATATTACGTGTAAATAACATGGTAAATTACGCTGTCTACGTCATTTTACAAAGAAAACACTCATTGTTGCCAAAATCAGAGGTTCAGATGCGCAGAAACAGGGTATTCGATTGCAAGCTCCATTAGCGTGATAGAAAGTGCGTATTATGTGTAAATAACATGGTAAATTACGCTTTCTACGTCATTTTACAACGAAAACACTCATTGTTGCCAAAATCAGAGGTTCAGATGCGCAGAAACAGGGCTTTCGGTTACAAGCTCCATTAGCGTGATAGAAAATGCGTATTATATGTATGTAACATGGTAAATTACGCTTTCTACGTCATTTTACAAAGCAAACACTCATTGTTGCCAAAATGAGAGGTTCAGATGCGCAGAAACAGGGCTTTCGGTTACAAGCTCCACTAGCATGATAGAAAATGCGTATTATGTGTATATAACATGGTAAATTACGCTTTCTGCGTCATTTTACAAAGAAAACACTCATTGTTGCCAAAATCAGAGGTTCAGATGCGCAGAAACAGGGTATTCGATTACAAGCTCCATTAGCGTGATAGAAAATCCGTATTATATGTATATAACATGGTAAATTACGCTTTCTACGTCATTTTACAACGAAAACACTCATTGTTGCCAAAATCAGCACTAGAGATGCGCAGAACCAGAGTATTCGATTCCAAGCACCATTAGCATGGTATAAACGCATACTACGTGTAAATAACATGGTAAATTACGCTTTCTACGTCATTTTACGAAGAAAACACTCATTGTTGCCAAAATCAGAGGTTCAGATGCGCAGAAACAGGGCATTCGGTTACAACCTCCACTAGCATGATAGAAAATGCGTATTATGTGTAAATAACATGGTAAATTACGCTTTCTACGTCATTTTACAAAGAAAACACTCATTTTTGCCAAATCAGAGGTTCAGATGCGCAGGAACAGGGTATTCGATTACAAGCTCCATTAGCATGGTATAAACGCATATTACGTGTAAATAACATGGTAAATTACGCTGTCTACGTCATTTTACAAAGAAAACACTCATTGTTGCCAAAATCAGAGGTTCAGATGCGCAGAAACAGGGCATTCGATTGCAAGCTCCATTAGCGTGATAGAAAATGCGTATTATACGTATATAACATGGTAAATTACGCTTTCTACGTCATTTTACAAAGAAAACACTCATTGTTGCCAAAATCAGCACTAGAGAAGCGCAGACCCAGAGTATTCGACTACCGGCTCCGTTAGCATGGTATAAACGCATATTACGTGTAAATAACATGGTAAATTACGCTTTCTACGTCATTTTACAAAAAAAAACACTCATTTTTGTCAAAAACAGAGGTTCAGATGCGCAGAAACAGGGTATTCGATTACAAGCTCCATTAGCGTGATAGAAAATGCGTATTATATGTATATAACATGGTAAATTACGCTTTCTACGTCATTTTACAACGAAAACACTCATTGTTGCCAAAATCAGCACTAGAGATGCGCAGAACCAGAGTATTCGATTCCAAGCACCATTAGCATGGTATAAACGCATACTACGTGTAAATAACATGGTAAATTACGCTTTCTACGTCATTTTACAAAGAAAACACTCATTGTTGCCAAAATCAGAGGTTCAGATGCGCAGAAACAGGGTATTCGATTACAAGCTCCATTAGCGTGATAGAAAATGCGTATTATATGTATATAACATTCTAAATGACGCTTTCTACGTCATTTTACAAAGAAAACACTCATTGTTGCCAAAATCAGCACTAGAGAAGCGCAGACCCAGAGTATTCGACTACCGGCTCCGTTAGCATGGTATAAACGCATATTACGTGTAAATAACATGGTAAATTACGCTTTCTACGTCATTTTACAAAAAAAAAACACTCATTTTTGTCAAAAACAGAGGTTCAGATGCATAGAAACAGGGTATTCGATTACAAGCTCCATTAGCGTGATAGAAAATGCGTATTATATGTATATAACATGGTAAATTACGCTTTCTACGTCATTTTACAAAGAAAACACTCATTGTTGCCAAAATCAGAGGTTCAGATGCGCAGAAACAGGGTATTCGATTACAAGCTCCATTAGCGTGATAGAAAATGCGTATTATGTGTAAATAACATGGTAAATTACGCTTTCTACGTCATTTTACAAAGAAAACACTCATTGTTGCCAAAATCAGAGGTTCAGATGCGCAGAAACAGGGTATTCGATTACAAGCTCCATTAGCATGGTATAAACGCATATTACGTGTAAATAACATGGTAAATTACGCTTTCTACGTCATTTTACAAAGAAAACACTCATTGTTGCCAAAATCAGAGGTTCAGATGGCCAGAAACAGGGTATTCGATTACAAGCTCCACTAGCATGATAGAAAATGCGTATTATGTGTATATAACATGGTAAATTACGCTTTCTACGTCATTTTACAAAGAGACACTCATTGTTGCCAAAATCAGCACTACAGAAGCGCAGACCCAGAGTATTCGACTACCGGCTCCGTTAGCATGGTATAAACGCATATTACGTGTAAATAACATGGTAAATTACGCTTTCTACGTCATTTTACAAAAAAAACACTCATTTTTGTCAAAAACAGAGGTTCAGATGCGCAGAAACAGGGTATTCGATTACAAGCTCCATTAGCGTGATAGAAAATGCGTATTATATGTATATAACATGGTAAATAACGCTTTCTACGTCATTTTACAAAGAAAACACTCATTGTTGCCAAAATCAGCACTAGAGATGCGCAGAACCAGAGTATTCGACTACCGGCTCCGTTAGCATGGTATAAACGCATATTACGTGTAAATAACATGGTAAATTACGCTTTCTACGTCATTTTACAAAGAAAACACTCATTTTTGCCAAATCAGAGGTTCAGATGCGCAGGAACAGGGTATTCGATTACAAGCTCCATTAGCATGGTATAAACGCATATTACGTGTAAATAACATGGTAAATTACGCTGTCTACGTCATTTTACAAAGAAAACACTCATTGTTGCCAAAATCAGAGGTTCAGATGCGCAGAAACAGGGTATTCGATTGCAAGCTCCATTAGCGTGATAGAAAGTGCGTATTATGTGTAAATAACATGGTAAATTACGCTTTCTACGTCATTTTACAACGAAAACACTCATTGTTGCCAAAATCAGAGGTTCAGATGCGCAGAAACAGGGCTTTCGGTTACAAGCTCCATTAGCGTGATAGAAAATGCGTATTATATGTATGTAACATGGTAAATTACGCTTTCTACGTCATTTTACAAAGCAAACACTCATTGTTGCCAAAATGAGAGGTTCAGATGCGCAGAAACAGGGCTTTCGGTTACAAGCTCCATTAGCGTGATAGAAAATGCGTATTATATGTATGTAACATGGTAAATTACGCTTTCTACGTCATTTTACAAAGCAAACACTCATTGTTGCCGAAATGAGAGGTTCAGATGCGCAGAAACAGGGCTTTCGGTTACAAGCTCCACTAGCATGATAGAAAATGCGTATTATGTGTATATAACATGGTAAATTACGCTTTCTACGTCATTTTACAACGAAAACACTCATTGTTGCCAAAATCAGCACTAGAGATGCGCAGAACCAGAGTATTCGATTCCAAGCACCATTAGCATGGTATAAACGCATACTACGTGTAAATAACATGGTAAATTACGCTGTCTACGTCATTTTACAAAGAAAACACTCATTGTTGCCAAAATCAGAGGTTCAGATGCGCAGAAACAGGGTATTCGGTTACAAGCTCCACTAGCATGATAGGAAATGCGTATTATATGTATATAACATGGTAAATTACGCTTTCTACGTCATTTTACAACGAAAACACTCATTGTTGCCAAAATCAGCACTACAGAAGCGCAGAACCAGAGTATTCGATTACCGGCTCCATTAGCATGGTATAAACGCATATTACGTGTAAATAACATTCTAAATTACGCTTTCTACGTCATTTTACGAAGAAAACACTCATTGTTGCCAAAATCAGAGGTTCAGATGCGCAGAAACAGGGCATTCGGTTACAAGCTCCATTAGCATGGTATAAACGCATATTACGTGTAAATAACATGGTAAATTACGCTGTCTACGTCATTTTACAAAGAAAACACTCATTGTTGCCAAAATCAGAGGTTCAGATGCGCAGAAACAGGGTATTCGATTGCAAGCTCCATTAGCGTGATAGAAAGTGCGTATTATGTGTAAATAACATGGTAAATTACGCTTTCTACGTCATTTTACAACGAAAACACTCATTGTTGCCAAAATCAGAGGTTCAGATGCGCAGAAACAGGGCTTTCGGTTACAAGCTCCATTAGCGTGATAGAAAATGCGTATTATATGTATGTAACATGGTAAATTACGCTTTCTACGTCATTTTACAAAGCAAACACTCATTGTTGCCAAAATGAGAGGTTCAGATGCGCAGAAACAGGGCTTTCGGTTACAAGCTCCACTAGCATGATAGAAAATGCGTATTATGTGTATATAACATGGTAAATTACGCTTTCTGCGTCATTTTACAAAGAAAACACTCATTGTTGCCAAAATCAGAGGTTCAGATGCGCAGAAACAGGGTATTCGATTACAAGCTCCATTAGCGTGATAGAAAATCCGTATTATATGTATATAACATGGTAAATTACGCTTTCTACGTCATTTTACAACGAAAACACTCATTGTTGCCAAAATCAGCACTAGAGATGCGCAGAACCAGAGTATTCGATTCCAAGCACCATTAGCATGGTATAAACGCATACTACGTGTAAATAACATGGTAAATTACGCTTTCTACGTCATTTTACGAAGAAAACACTCATTGTTGCCAAAATCAGAGGTTCAGATGCGCAGAAACAGGGCATTCGGTTACAACCTCCACTAGCATGATAGAAAATGCGTATTATGTGTAAATAACATGGTAAATTACGCTTTCTACGTCATTTTACAAAGAAAACACTCATTTTTGCCAAATCAGAGGTTCAGATGCGCAGGAACAGAGTATTCGATTACAAGCTCCATTAGCATGGTATAAACGCATATTACGTGTAAATAACATGGTAAATTACGCTGTCTACGTCATTTTACAAAGAAAACACTCATTGTTGCCAAAATCAGAGGTTCAGATGCGCAGAAACAGGGCATTCGATTGCAAGCTCCATTAGCGTGATAGAAAATGCGTATTATACGTATATAACATGGTAAATTACGCTTTCTACGTCATTTTACAAAGAAAACACTCATTGTTGCCAAAATCAGCACTAGAGAAGCGCAGACCCAGAGTATTCGACTACCGGCTCCGTTAGCATGGTATAAACGCATATTACGTGTAAATAACATGGTAAATTACGCTTTCTACGTCATTTTACAAAAAAAAACACTCATTTTTGTCAAAAACAGAGGTTCAGATGCGCAGAAACAGGGTATTCGATTACAAGCTCCATTAGCGTGATAGAAAATGCGTATTATATGTATATAACATGGTAAATTACGCTTTCTACGTCATTTTACAACGAAAACACTCATTGTTGCCAAAATCAGCACTAGAGATGCGCAGAACCAGAGTATTCGATTCCAAGCACCATTAGCATGGTATAAACGCATACTACGTGTAAATAACATGGTAAATTACGCTTTCTACGTCATTTTACAAAGAAAACACTCATTGTTGCCAAAATCAGAGGTTCAGATGCGCAGAAACAGGGTATTCGATTACAAGCTCCATTAGCGTGATAGAAAATGCGTATTATATGTATATAACATTCTAAATGACGCTTTCTACGTCATTTTACAAAGAAAACACTCATTGTTGCCAAAATCAGCACTAGAGAAGCGCAGACCCAGAGTATTCGACTACCGGCTCCGTTAGCATGGTATAAACGCATATTACGTGTAAATAACATGGTAAATTACGCTTTCTACGTCATTTTACAAAAAAAAACACTCATTTTTGTCAAAAACAGAGGTTCAGATGCATAGAAACAGGGTATTCGATTACAAGCTCCATTAGCGTGATAGAAAATGCGTATTATATGTATATAACATGGTAAATAACGCTTTCTACGTCATTTTACAAAGAAAACACTCATTGTTGCCAAAATCAGAGGTTCAGATGCGCAGAAACAGGGTATTCGATTACAAGCTCCATTAGCGTGATAGAAAATGCGTATTATGTGTAAATAACATGGTAAATTACGCTTTCTACGTCATTTTACAACGAAAACACTCATTGTTGCCAAAATCAGAGGTTCAGATGCGCAGAAACAGGGTATTCGATTACAAGCTCCATTAGCATGGTATAAACGCATATTACGTGTAAATAACATGGTAAATTACGCTTTCTACGTCATTTTACAAAGAAAACACTCATTGTTGCCAAAATCAGAGGTTCAGATGGCCAGAAACAGGGTATTCGATTACAAGCTCCACTAGCATGATAGAAAATGCGTATTATGTGTATATAACATGGTAAATTACGCTTTCTACGTCATTTTACAAAGAGACACTCATTGTTGCCAAAATCAGCACTACAGAAGCGCAGACCCAGAGTATTCGACTACCGGCTCCGTTAGCATGGTATAAACGCATATTACGTGTAAATAACATGGTAAATTACGCTTTCTACGTCATTTTACAAAAAAAACACTCATTTTTGTCAAAAACAGAGGTTCAGATGCGCAGAAACAGGGTATTCGATTACAAGCTCCATTAGCGCGATAGAAAATGCGTATTATATGTATATAACATGGTAAATAACGCTTTCTACGTCATTTTACAAAGAAAACACTCATTGTTGCCAAAATCAGCACTAGAGATGCGCAGAACCAGAGTATTCGATTCCAAGCTCCATTAGCATGGTATAAACGCATATTACGTGTAAATAACATGGTAAATTACGCTTTCTACGTCATTTTACAAAGAAAACACTCATTGTTGCCAAAATCAGCACTAGCGATGCGCAGAACCAGAGTATTCGATTCCAAGCACCATTAGCATGGTATAAACGCATATTACGTGTAAATAACATGGTAAATTACGCTTTCTACGTCATTTTACAACGAAAACACTCATTGTTGCCAAAATGAGAGGTTCAGATGCGCAGAAACACGGCTTTCGGTTACAAGCTCCACTAGCATGATAGAAAATGCGTATTATGTGTATATAACATGGTAAATTACGCTTTCTACGTCATTTTACAAAGAAAACACTCATTGTTGTCAAAATCAGAGGTTCAGATGCGCAGAAACAGGGTATTCGATTACAAGCTCCATTAGCGTGATAGAAAATGCGTATTATATGTATATAACATGGTAAATTACGCTTTCTACGTCATTTTACAACGAAAACACTCATTGTTGCCAAAATCAGCACTAGCGATGCGCAGAACCAGAGTATTCGATTCCAAGCACCATTAGCATGGTATAAACGCATACTACGTGTAAATAACATGGTAAATTACGCTTTCTACGTCATTTTACAAAGAAAACACTCATTGTTGCCAAAATCAGAGGTTCAGATACGCAGAAACAGGGTATTCGATTACAAGCTCCATTAGCGTGATAGAAAATGCGTATTATATGTATATAACATTCTAAATGACGCTTTCTACGTCATTTTACAAAGAAAACACTCATTGTTGCCAAAATCAGCACTAGAGAAGCGCAGACCCAGAGTATTCGACTACCGGCTCCGTTAGCATGGTATAAACGCATATTACGTGTAAATAACATGGTAAATTACGCTTTCTACGTCATTTTACAAAAAAAAACACTCATTTTTGTCAAAAACAGAGGTTCAGATGCATAGAAACAGGGTATTCGATTACAAGCTCCATTAGCGTGATAGAAAATGCGTATTATATGTATATAACATGGTAAATAACGCTTTCTACGTCATTTTACAAAGAAAACACTCATTGTTGCCAAAATCAGAGGTTCAGATGCGCAGAAACAGGGTATTCGATTACAAGCTCCATTAGCGTGATAGAAAATGCGTATTATGTGTAAATAACATGGTAAATTACGCTTTCTACGTCATTTTACAAAGAAAACACTCATTTTTGCCAAATCAGAGGTTCAGATGCGCAGAAACAGGGTATTCGATTACAAGCTCCATTAGCATGGTATAAACGCATATTACGTGTAAATAACATGGTAAATTACGCTTGTTTGGAGCTAATGGATCGGAGAGCTAACAGCAAATTAGGGAATTAGTAATCTCAATCAAGAACAAGGATTAAGGGTCTTTCAATATCAGTTTATTGAATCATTTCCGTCATTGGTTATCGACGGCGAGGTATGACCTCTAATATCGAATAATAATATTGGTTCATTTATGAACCTTATTTCCAACAGACTGGTAGTCTGTTGGCGAGGCATGCACCTCTTATAATATAGATAACCGCTATGCGGATTACTTACAGTTCAATATACGATCGTATGCGCCTTCTGAATTCTCTTGGGTTCTGTACGTCTTTGTACGTCTATCTTCGATGAAGTGTTTTGGCTTATTGAAATGACAACTCGGTTGTCATGGAATATAAACTTTGGATCGATAGATCCTTTTTCTACTTCAGATCAAACTCATCAGTTTTTCTATACGTGCTACTTCAGCACTTTCAAACAGATCGAAACATCCTCCTCCCCTTGAACGATTGAGTTCAATCTCTTTGTTTTATTAATTTTTTGGAGGGACCTCCTCCCCTTGAACGGTCGAGTTCAATGATTCGAAACATCAACTTTGAATTACAACTGAACTTAATAATTAAATCAGATTGTCATCGAACATTTGGTCTAAGTATTATACAAAAACAACTCTTATACTAACGAACATAATGACCTGCATATCCTTAATTATTAGTATTCGTATTATAAATTGGTAAGGGACATATTTTTAACACGTTTCGCTTATAAATACCATTGATGGTCTTAACTTCTATAACGCGGATTGTTTTGTCAGGACCGGGATATACATTTACAATTCGACCCATTGGCCAATGCATTGGAGGGATGTTATCTTCCTTTAATATGACCAATGTATCTATTTTAAATTTCTGGTCTGGGTTTCGTTGCCATTTAGACCTTATATTTAATTGTTGCAGGTATTCTTTGTACCAGCGTGTCCAAAAATGTTGTTTCATTCTTTGAACATGTTGGAATGACGATAAACGATTTGCTGGTAGATCGCGTAGATCAGTCTCAGGGAGGTCTGTTAGTGGGGCTCCAATAAGGAAGTGAGCTGGAGTTAATGGTTGTAAATCATTAGGATCAGTTGATAATGGTGTGAGAGGCCGAGAATTTAATATTGCTTCAATTTCTGTAATATATGTGTTCATTTGTTCGTAAGTTAGTAAAGTATCTCCTATTACTCGAATCATGTGAAATTTGAAGGATTTAACGGCTGCCTCCCAAAGTCCTCCAAAGTGAGGCGATCTTGGAGGAATAAAATGCCATTTTACATTTTTATTCAACATGTCATTTTTGACCTTTGTCTGTAAATCTTGAGAATCAAATAATTTTCGTAATTCTTCTTGTGCGCCAGTAAAATTTGAACCGTTATCAGAGTAAATGTTACTAGAGACTCCCCTTCGTGCAAAGAAGCGCCGCAAGGCTGCCAAAAATGCCTCCGTGGTTAAATCGCTGACTAACTCTAAATGAATAGCCTTCGTAGCGAAGCAAATGAAAACGGATACGTAGACCTTAACTTTCGAACGGTTCCGAAATTTCTTTTCCTTTATAAAAAATGGTCCGCAGTAATCAACGCCCACATTGTCAAATGGTCGAGTAGCAAGCAACCGATTCTTGGGTAGGTCTGCCATTAAGTAATTCGGGGTCGGACGAGGATTTGCCTTAAAGCATTTTATACATCTATGTACTACTAATCTTGCTAAATTTTTCCCGTCAATAGGCCAGTATCTTTGTCTAATCGCATATAAAGTTTGCTGTACTCCTGAATGTAAATTTCTTTCGTGATAATGTCGCATCAGTAACATTGATATATTGTGCGCTTTAGGTAATAATATTGGGTGTTTGCAAGAAAATGAAATATTTGCGTTACGCAATCGACCTCCAACTCGAAGAATGCCTTTCGAATCAAGAAATGGAGATAAGGACATAATTTTGCTTTTTGGATGAATGGGCCGTTTATTAGATAAGCTCTTGATGTCGAGGGGAAATCCTTCTAACTGAGTGGCTCTTAGAATAACCTCGCGAGCCCGATTTAATTCCTTGAAAGATAGTGCCGAAGTCGAAGTTAATTCTTTACGAGCCTTCGGTAAAAACCGTAAACAGTATGCCACTACTCGAATTAATTTGTTAATTGACGAAAATCTCGTTAATATATCATTGGAGCTACTTTTACTGATTAAGCTAATAGTGTTCTCACGTTGCTCTGGGATATTTTTGAGTATCACCGGTTTCAAAGGCCAACACGTCTCGGATTGTTGTAACCATGTAGGTCCAAATTTCCATAAAGAATTTTCAAGGAATTCCGCGGCTAATTGACCTCGTGATAGACAGTCCGCTGGATTGTCGTTAGTCGATACGTGCTTCCACTGATACTCTGCAGTGATCTCTTGGATTTCAGAGACCCGGTTAGCCACAAATGTTTTTAGTTTGTGTGGTGATGTATTGATCCATTGCAATGTAATAGTGGAATCAGTCCACAGTGTGATATTATTAAAGGTTAATTTTGATGCTTCTCGAACCTTTTTTGTCAATCTCGCTAAGACGACGGCACCACAAAGTTCCAGTCGGGGTAGCGACTGGGACTTGACTGGTGCTACTCTAGACTTGGCACATACGAGATGTACTATATGATTTCCTTTGGCATCCGACGAACGTATATATATACAAGCTCCGTAGGCAATTTGACTGGCGTCCGAAAATCCGTGTAATTGGATATCAATGACGTTAGGTACAATGAATGCTCGTGGAAAACATACGTGATTTAGTAGCGGTAACTGATCCTTTAATTTGAACCACGATTGTTGCAATTGTTTCGGCAGAGTTTCATCCCATCCTAATTGCAGTTTCCACAATTCCTGGATTAATAATTTGGCTAACAAAATGATGGGTCCTAATAAACCTAAGGGGTCAAATAGTTTCGAGATATACGACAACAATTTTCGTTTCGAGGGCACATCAACTTTGGTTGCTTCTTCTTCATTTAATTTGAAAATGAAGTTGTCCTTGTCCGAGGCCCAATATACTCCTAACATTTTCTGGGTACCACCAGAGTCTAGTAATAGATGTTCAATGGAGCTAATTTTTGCTAAATCTTTAACCGCATCGAAATTATTTGAAGCCCATTTTCGCAAACTAAATCCAGCTGATTCGGTTATTTGAATGATTTGGTCTCTTAACACCTTAGCTTCTTCGACACTATTGGCTCCAGTTAATAAATCGTCCATATAAAAGTCGTTTTCTACTGCTTGAGCAGCCCTTGGAAAAGATTGTCTCTCGTCTACAGCTAACTGCTTCAGACTACGCACTGCAAGATGCGGTGCAGAGGCAGTTCCATATGTAGGCCGCCGAAACCAGGCGGCGTCCGCCTTGCAAAAAGCGCGGCACTTTTTCAGTGGATCGTCGACCGCTTCGGTGTACCGCGGGGCGCGTGTCAAGAGCGTGAGCGTGATGTGTGAATGCGTGAGTGTGAATGCGTGAGAGTCTCGGGAAAAATAGAGAGTCTTGACCGAGCAGCCGTAGGGGACAGTCGCTGTTTTGTTACGAAATAAAATCTAGAAATTCAAGTGCCTAGTATCAGTTCACTCACAACCACGATTCCTACAATTTTGGGGGCTCGTCCGGGATACAGATGGATTTAGGAGTCGCCGAGTGAACTGATTACGCCAGTCAGTGTGTGCGTGCGTGCGATAGATCAAGGGTTGCCAACGAAAAGTCGCGTAAAGCGCGTGAAGGTGTCTTGCTGCGTGATCTGGACGACCTCGACGTGCAGAGACTTTTGATTGTATGGGGAGACGATGTCCGCACCGAAGACAATAGACGACTTTACGGTAATTGTTTTAAAGGAGAAGTTGAAGGCGGCAGGCTTGAGTACAGCGGGAGCAAAAGCGGAATTATTCCGGAGAATGATGGAAGCAGATCCGACTGGCGCTTGGGCAAACGATGCGGTCAGTGAGAAACAAGAAGATATGACCGGTGAGTGCTCGGGTGCGTTAAATGCTATGACCGAACCAGTCACGGAGATCTCTCAGCAATTGAGAGAAATGTCTCTGGTAAGGCGAGAAAAGGAACTGGCCGAGCGCGAGCTCGAACTGGCACGACGAGAGATCGAGTTTTTGAGAGAGTCGCTACGCTCAAGGGACGATGGAGTGGGCCAACCGACAAGAGATGCTGAGATCATGAGCCCGTCAGCGTCGGGTCAACAAACGCGGCCCAGAGCAAATGTGCGGCTGATTGCAGATCTTGTGAACCCGTTCGATGGAAGCAGCGAGGCATACGGGATTTGGGAAAGGCAAGTAAGACTCCTTGTAGCGACGTATCAACTGAACGAAAACGAGGCGAGGCTTCTAATCAGTCTGGGGCTGACGGGACGAGCGAGCGAATGGTTTCGGTCCAAGGTAGAATTTCTGTACATACCAATAGAGGAGCTCCTTGTGAAAATGAAGCAGATGTACGATCACCGCCCGAGCAAATTAGTTTTGAAGCGAAAATTCGAGGAGCGAGTCTGGAGGAAGGACGAAACATTCAGCGAGTACGTACATCATAAGATAATTCTGGGAAACCAGGTGCCGATCGCGGAAGATGAGATCATCAGCTACTTAATAGACGGCATTCCCGACGTCGCTCTCAAAGATCAGGCCCGATTGCACCGGTTTCGGGCGGTAACAGACCTCTTGGAAGCGTTCGAGCAAGTGACGCTGAAGGAAAGGACGCAGCCGGGATACGGCCGCGATGGGAAGACCAGCAGGAGCTCCGAACACCGACAGAGGGAAGTCAGGGATACCAAGGAGTCTCCCCGAGCACCAAGGCGATGCTACACCTGTGGCAAGGAAAATCACGTCGCCGCCAACTGCCCGACGAAGATCGACAAGGTGAAGTGTTATAAGTGCAACGAGCGGGGCCACTTCGCCGCAAAGTGTCCCAAAAAACAGGAAAGCGGTGGTGCAACAAGCAGCAGCGCAGTTTCCAGGAATGCGTTCGGAAGAAGCTGTAAGGACATTAAGATCGGCGAGAATAGCGTAACGGCACTTATCGACACGGGCAGTGATCTGTGTCTGATGCGGGCGGATAAGTATATTCAGATCGGCGCTCCACCGTTGCAGGGAAAAGAGGTATGTTTTCGAGGTGTCGGATCGAGCGGTAACAAAACATTGGGTGAGTTTTGCACCGATGTAACGATAGACGGCAATTCATACCGGATGAAAATACACGTAATATCCGACACATTGATGCAACACGAGTTGCTGATCGGAACTGATTTCCTGAATACAGTCGAGATACTAATGAAAGAGGGCAAGATTTTGATTAGTAAATCGAGAGAAGAAGACACGATAGACGACGCTAGACCGGATATTTTTAAAATAGAGTGCGTACCCGAGGTGAACAAAGTCGACATCCCTCATGTTGCGGATGAATACAAGCGCGAGGTGGAAGCGATGACGAAGTCATATGTTCCGAGGAAAGAGCGCGACGTAAACGTGAAGATGACGATTGTTTTGAAGGACGACGAACCGGTGTATCAGAGGGCGAGGCGGCTAGCGCCATCCGAAAGACAGAAAGTAAATACGCAGATCGGCGAATGGCTGCGCGACGGAATAGTCCAGCCGTCTTTGTCAGATTACGCAAGCCCCGTAGTGTTGGCGAAGAAAAGAGATGGGTCGATCCGCCTATGTGTAGATTACCGGAAATTGAATCGGAAAATCATCAAAGATCGCTATCCGCTGCCGCTAATAGAGGACCAGTTGGATCGGTTGCAGAGTGCTCGAGTCTTTAGCACCTTAGATCTGCGTAATGGATTCTTCCACGTTGCCGTGGACGATGGTAGCAGAAAATACACATCATTCATCGTTCCCGACGGGCAATTCGAGTTCTTAAAAGTCCCCTTTGGATTATGCAACTCTCCAGCCGTCTTCCAAAAGTTCATAAATGCGGCATTTAGGGAACTGATCAATGATGGAGTGGTTTTAACCTATCTGGACGACTTAATAATACCATCGACCGATTTTGAGAGCGGTCTACAGGGACTACGGACAGTCTTAGACGCAGCAAGCAAAGTCGGTCTAATTATCAACTGGGGGAAATGTCAGTTTTTACAACGAACGGTAGAGTTCTTGGGACACATTATCGAAAACGGGACGGTAAAGCCGTCAGCGCGTAAGACCGATGCCGTGATGAAGTTTCCAGAACCAGGCAACGTAAAACAGGTGGAGAGTTTCCTGGGACTGACCGGATATTTTCGCAAGTTCATCATGCACTATTCGGTGATTGCGCGACCTTTGACAAATGTTTTAAGGTCCGGTGTAAGCTTCCGTTTTGGCGACGAGGAGAGGCGTGCGTTCAATCAGTTGAAGGCGGCCTTAAGCGATCGGCCGGTATTGAGACTGTACAGAATAGGCGCATACACCGAACTCCATACCGATGCATCTATGTACGGGTTTGGCGCAGTGCTATTACAACGCGATAGCGAGGATCAGGCGTTGCACCCGATACACTACTCGAGCGGGAAGACGTCCATAGCTGAAGAAAAGTACACAAGCTATGAGCTCGAGGTATTGGCTATCGTAAGGGCATTACGGAAATTCCGCGTATATTTAATAGGAATAGCCTTCAAAATCGTAACGGACTGCAAGGCGTTCGCGCTGACGATGAGCAAGAAAGATTTGTGTGTGCGAGTGGCGAGGTGGGCTCTCCTGCTCGAGGAGTTCGACTACACGGTTGAACATCGCCCAGGCAAAAGTATGGGTCACGTCGATGCGCTGAGTCGCAACCCGCTTCCTGTCTGTATGTTAGTGAACGAGTGCAAGGCAAGTGTGATGGCGCGTTTGCGAAAAGCTCAGCGCGACGATGACAAATTGGGTAATATTCTCCACGCGGTAGACAATAAGCAGATCAGCGGTTACGTCGTGAGGAACGGCCTTCTGTTTAAAGAGTGCGATGATGATATGCTGCTAGTAGTCCCACGTTCGATGCAGTCGCAAATAATACGGCAAGCGCACGAGAACGGACATTTTTCCACCGGTAAGACGGAGGCGCTTTTGAAGAAGGACTACTGGTTTCCAGAGATGAAGTCAAAGATCGGAAAAGTCATAGGGAATTGTATTCCTTGTATCCTGGCGGAAAGACAACACGGCAAGCGGGAAGGTTTATTGTGCCCCATCGATAAGGGAGAAGTCCCGCTCGACGTCTATCATATTGACCATTTAGGACCACTCCCGTCTACACGCAAACGGTACCGCTACATATTCGTGGTAGTCGATGCTTTCGCCAAATTTGTATGGCTATACGCCACCAGAACTACTAATACGGCGGAAGTTGTCGACCGCTTAAAGAAACAGTCCGCGATATTCGGAAACCCGCGAAGAATAATATCAGATCGCGGGACAGCATTCACGTCTCGCGATTTCGAAGACTACTGTAGGTCCGAGGCTATACAGCACAGTCTCATCACGACAGGAGTCCCGCGAGCCAATGGACAAGTCGAGCGCGTTAACCGGACTATCATTCCCCTGTTAACAAAGCTGTCCGCGCCGAGACCAGACGAGTGGTTTAAGCACCTAGACGTAGCACAAAAATTCTTAAATGCTACAACTCACAGAAGTATTGGTAGAACGCCGTTCGAGGTTTTGTTCGGAACGCGGGCACGAATAAGGGACAACCCGGAAATCCGCGAAATCATCAACGAAGAGAGCGTCAACATATTCGATGACAATCGGGACGAGATGCGCCGTCAGGCCAAGGAAGGCATTTTAAAGGTCCAACAGGAAAACCGACGCGGGTACAACAAGACCCGGAAGGAAGCGAGACGGTACCAGGAAGGCGAGTTGGTCGCCATCCGAAGAACGCAACTTGGGCCAGGGTTGAAGTTTCACCCCAAGTATTTAGGTCCTTATCGCGTCGATCGAGTTTTGCGTAACGATCGTTACGTTGTATCTAAAGTCGGCGGCCATGAAGGACCTCAACAAACGTCCACGGCGGCCGAATACATGAAACCGTGGGTCAATAGCGGAAGCGATGATTCCTATAGCGAGGATGAGGCTTCCGATGATATCTGAGGACAGATAGTCTCGCAGAATGGCCGAGTGTAGGCCGCCGAAACCAGGCGGCGTCCGCCTTGCAAAAAGCGCGGCACTTTTTCAGTGGATCGTCGACCGCTTCGGTGTACCGCGGGGCGCGTGTCAAGAGCGTGAGCGTGATGTGTGAATGCGTGAGTGTGAATGCGTGAGAGTCTCGGGAAAAATAGAGAGTCTTGACCGAGCAGCCGTAGGGGACAGTCGCTGTTTTGTTACGAAATAAAATCTAGAAATTCAAGTGCCTAGTATCAGTTCACTCACAACCACGATTCCTACACATATGTTATTGTATTTAATTGATAGAATTTTAAATTTCCCTTTTTCTCATCGCGCCACAATATTTGTTGGAATTTTCTATCGTCAGGATGGATTAGGATTTGACGATACATTTTTTCAATATCTGCGGTTAGCACTACTAGGTGTGATCTAAATCGTAATAGAAGGCTAAATAAGTCATCTTGCAAGGTGGGACCAACGAGTAGACAATCATTCAAGGATAGTCCACTGGACGTCTTGGCTGAAGCATCAAATACTACCCTCACTTTCGTGGTTATACTGGAATAACGCACTACTGGGTGATGCGGTAGGAAGCAGCCCGAAAGTGCCGAGCTTGAGTTCGTTATATCCGTCATGTGTCCTAGGTCCTCATATTTCTTTAAAAAAGACTCATAGTGGCCTTTGAGTACTTCGTCACTAGCTAAACGTCTTTCTACGGATTCTAAACGCCTTAAAGCTATATTAAAGGATTCACCTAAGTGTTCCTTTCGCGGGCCAAACGGTAATCGCACCATATACCTTCCCGACGCCGTTCTTATGGTCGTTTTTTCAAACCAATCTTCACATTCTTGTTCGGTTGCTGATAAATGTTTTTTAGGAATGTATTCCTCTAATTTCCAAAAATTTTCTAAATTTTCTGCCAAGGAAAGGTAACCTCTAGCTCTAGTCATATGGACCTTCTTTGGATTTACCTCCCCGGAAACCACCCAACCGAGTCGAGTGTTTTGTAAAACCGTCGTATCGTTCTCCATTCTAATTTGTCCGTTGATCAAAACCTTATAGAAAAAATACTCCCCTAAAAGTAAATCAACTCTTCCAGGTAGGTGAAATTCCGGATCTGCTAGATTAATATCAGTGGGGATATTTAGGCTGTGTCTGTTAATAGGTTTTGAGGGAAGTGTATCTGTGAGGCGTGACAATACTAAAAATAATCCCTGACCTTGAAAGGAATTATCTCTTGATAAAATGTCTGCCTTAACGGCATGTTTTATTGAGGCTGCAACGCATCCTAGACCAGAAGCTGATAAGGATGCTTTCTCCTTCTGAAGCCTGAGGCGTTCAGCCAATTTAAGAGTCATAAAGTTGGATTGTGCCGCTGTGTCAAGAACTGCTCGTACAAAATGATTGTTGTTGGCATGATCTCGGATAATTACTTGTGCGGTTGAGAGTAGTACCTCCGGTAATCCGGAGTTTGAGTGTAAAGTTGTTAGTCATTTTTGTGTAGAAGGTGTCTGCTCTATATGCGGAGTTTTAGCTACGTTATTCGACCGATGCAATAACTCATGATGTTTACCCTTGCATTTTTGGCAGTTGGGTGCATAGCAGTTCACTGTCTTGTGTCTGCCCTTCAGACAATTTAAACATAAATTATTATGCCTAGCGACAACCGACCTCTCGTGAACTGATAATTTCAAAAATTTTGGACAGAAACGAAGTTGGTGCGCTTGCTTACATAGCGCGCAATGATTGTACGAAGTAGTACTAACAAGGGTTTGATTAATATCCCGATTAGTAGTTGGGAGATTCCGATATCTAGCAACCGTATTGAATTTTGTAAATTTATTAAATGTATTCGTGCCAGAATTAGCATTAAAGGTTTTTGTACCGCGATCAACGTTCAGTAACGAAATTGGTTCAGCGTCTTGTGAGTTTCTTTGAAGAAATTCTATTAGTTCCTCCACAGTTGGAGAAGCATCAGAATTTAACGAACGTTCCCAATTATTACGGGTATTTTTATCTAATTTTGCCGTGATGATGTATATAAGGATCTCATGCCATTCCACCGGTTGATTGAGAGCTCGCAGAGCATTAATGTGCATTTCGGAACTTTCGGCTAGTATGCGTAATGAAGCCGGTGTTTCTCTAGTAGCAGTCGGTAGTTCAAAGAGTTCCTTTATGTGACACTGCACTATTTTTCTAGGTTTGTTGTAACGTTTTTGTAACAGTTCCCAAGCAACAGCATAATTTTGTTCTGACGCATTTAAAGATTGTATCACCGTACTGGCTTCTGATACCAAATAAGATTTCAATAAATGGAACTTATGCGTAACCGGAATCGTTTCATTTGTATGAACAAGCGAAGTAAACGTATCGCAAAATGAGTTCCAATTAGCATAATTTCCATCGAAAGGCTTTATCTGAATCTTTGGTAGTATTGCTTGGGACATGTTTAATGGTTGAGCTGCAGCAGTGCTTGATGTCGACCCATTTGTATTGGATTCAGTTCCTGAATTATGGCGACTAAGGTATTGGGCTATCAAGGTGTGGCACTTAAAATACGTTCTTTCTACTTCGCTCCTAATGTTATCGTTTTCAATGTCATTATCGTCTTGCGATTCTTCAATTTGTAGTTGAATATCTGAGAAGGCACTATAGGCCTCATCTAATTTGGCCTTTCTTATAGGTATCCATTCAATGTCCTCGAAGTCAATTTCATTTAAACTATTAAACAATCTAGTAATTTGACGCTTATACGACGCTCGCCTTCTAGTTAAACTCGTTGTCGACATCTTATAAGATTGAAGTGTTAATTTTCTATAACGTTAGAAATGGAACTGACGTTTCCTCCCTGGACTGTCTTAATAACTGTTGATAATATCGGATTGACTTTAAATACCGCTAGCAGTAAGCTTCAGATACATCCAAACTTGAATTGTAATCGTAGACGTCAGGGTACTTGACGAATGCGAATGATCTTCAATAGAAGGGTTTCGTTCTTAGCCTGAAGGTTCCGGTTAGTTCCCTTAGAAAGCTCTATTCTTGCATCACCATTGGTGCAGATCCGGCTCGAAGGACCAAAAAATGTTTGGAGCTAATGGATCGGAGAGCTAACAGCAAATTAGGGAATTAGTAATCTCAATCAAGAACAAGGATTAAGGGTCTTTCAATATCAGTTTATTGAATCATTTCCGTCATTGGTTATCGACGGCGAGGTATGACCTCTAATATCGAATAATAATATTGGTTCATTTATGAACCTTATTTCCAACAGACTGGTAGTCTGTTGGCGAGGCATGCACCTCTTATAATATAGATAACCGCTATGCGGATTACTTACAGTTCAATATACGATCGTATGCGCCTTCTGAATTCTCTTGGGTTCTGTACGTCTTTGTACGTCTATCTTCGATGAAGTGTTTTGGCTTATTGAAATGACAACTCGGTTGTCATGGAATATAAACTTTGGATCGATAGATCCTTTTTCTACTTCAGATCAAACTCATCAGTTTTTCTATACGTGCTACTTCAGCACTTTCAAACAGATCGAAACAACGCTGTCTACGTCATTTTACAAAGAAAACACTCATTGTTGCCAAAATCAGAGGTTCAGATGGGCAGAAACAGGGTATTCGATTACAAGCTCCATTAGCGTGATAGAAAATGCGTATTATATGTATATAACATGGTAAATTACGCTTTCTACGTCATTTTACAAAGAAAACACTCATTGTTGCCAAAATCAGAGGTTCAGATGCGCAGAAACAGGGTATTCGATTACAAGCTCCATTAGCGTGATAGAAAATGCGTATTATGTGTAAATAACATGGTAAATTACGCTTTCTACGTCATTTTACAAAGAAAACACTCATTTTTGCCAAATCAGAGGTTCAGATGCGCAGAAACAGGGTATTCGATTACAAGCTCCATTAGCATGGTATAAACGCATATTACGTGTAAATAACATGGTAAATTACGCTGTCTACGTCATTTTACAAAGAAAACACTCATTGTTGCCAAAATCAGAGGTTCAGATGGGCAGAAACAGGGTATTCGATTACAAGCTCCATTAGCGTGATAGAAAATGCGTATTATATGTATATAACATGGTAAATTACGCTTTCTACGTCATTTTACAAAGAAAACACTCATTGTTGCCAAAATCAGCACTAGAGATGCGCAGAACCAGAGTATTCGATTCCAAGCACCATTAGCATGGTATAAACGCATACTACGTGTAAATAACATGGTAAATTACGCTTTCTACGTCATTTTACAAAGAAAACACTCATTGTTGCCAAAATCAGAGGTTCAGATGCGCAGAAACAGGGTATTCGATTACAAGCTCCATTAGCGTGATAGAAAATGCGTATTATATGTATATAACATTCTAAATGACGCTTTCTACGTCATTTTACAACGAAAACACTCATTGTTGCCAAAATCAGCACTAGAGATGCGCAGAACCAGAGTATTCGATTCCAAGCTCCATTAGCATGGTATAAACGCATATTACGTGTAAATAACGTGGTAAATTACGCTTTCTACGTCATTTTACAAAGAAAACACTCATTTTTGTCAAAATCAGAGGTTCAGATGCGCAGAAACAGGGTATTCGATTACAAGCTCCATTAGCGTGATAGAAAATGCGTATTATGTGTAAATAACATGGTAAATTACGCTTTCTACGTCATTTTACAAAGAAAACACTCATTTTTGCCAAATCAGAGGTTCAGATGCGCAGAAACAGGGTATTCGATTACAAGCTCCATTAGCATGGTATAAACGCATACTACGTGTAAATAACATGGTAAATTACGCTTTCTACGTCATTTTACAAAGAAAACACTCATTGTTTCCAAAATCAGAGGTTCAGATGCGCAGAAACAGGGCATTCGGTTACAAGCTCCACTAGCATGATAGGAAATGCGTATTATATGTGTATAACATGGTAAATTACGCTTTCTACGTCATTTTACAAAGCAAACACTCATTGTTGCCAAAATGAGAGGTTCAGATGCGCAGAAACAGGGCTTTCGGTTACAAGCTCCACTAGCATGATAGAAAATGCGTATTATATGTATGTAACATGGTAAATTACGCTTTCTACGTCATTTTACAAAGCAAACACTCATTGTTGCCAAAATGAGAGGTTCAGATGCGCAGAAACAGGGCTTTCGGTTACAAGCTCCACTAGCACGATAGAAAATGCGTATTATGTGTATATAACATGGTAAATTACGCTTTCTACGTCATTTTACAAAGAAAACACTCATTGTTGCCAAAATCAGAGGTTCAGATGCGCAGAAACAGGGTATTCGATTACAAGCTCCATTAGCGTGATAGAAAATGCGTATTATATGTATATAACATTCTAAATGACGCTTTCTACGTCATTTTACAAAGAAAACACTCATTGTTGCCAAAATCAGCACTAGAGAAGCGCAGACCCAGAGTATTCGACTACCGGCTCCTTTAGCATGGTATAAACGCATATTACGTGTAAATAACATGGTAAATTACGCTTTCTACGTCATTTTACAAA
>CAJUYD010000048.1:0-32681 GCA_910591665.1 Ectemnius continuus
TATATTGTTGTTGTTGTTGTTATGATTATTATTGTTATTATTATTATAATTGTTATCACCGTCTAAATTGACATGAAAACAACTTGATACTTAAAACTTTTAAAGTAAATGATGATAAACAACTAATTTGGGTTAGTCTGTAAGTGGGGTGATCCTTTCGAAAGATGTCGCTGTCTATATAGAATACCTTGTATGATTTGTTGGCTGTCGTTGAATGTTTATTTGCAGGTAAAAGAGAATGTAGTTGTCCTAGTTCAGGTAGTGTAGCGTAGAATGAATTTAGATGAGCATTTGAGTGGGCAAGAACGTTTACGGGGAGGCGGACAGAAAGAGAGGGGGAGAACACACCTGTTTGGTGAGTGCCGTGCTGAACGATGGTGCTCTTCTTCTTCTTCTTCTGCCACAATGGTGATAGTTCACTCACTTTGACTCCACCTTCTAGCTTGATCGAGATATCGAGCAAGATGGGTTCATCTTCACTAATCTCTAACTGACTACTATCATAAAATTACTTCCTTGAACATCATTCGATTTGTTGTGTTTGTTTCTTCTTTTTTTTCCTACATCATCATCATCGTCATCACCATCATCATCATCATCTTCTCCTCGATTCAGCTTTGCTTTAACAATCAGTTCAAATGCATGAACACGTAAACATGGACAAAAGCAATGAAGAGATTATGGAATTGAAGCAAAAATTGGTTGAGCTGATGAAGGAGAATAATGAGATGAAAGAACTGATATTGTTTCTTGATGATGAACGAAATTATGCTCGACAAATTGTTCGTGATTTTAATAGTAAACAATCAATGAATTGGAATTCATTAAAACAAAAGCTCAGCTACCTGGAACAAAAACAATTTGAGCTAATTAAAGAAAATTATTCATTAAAGCAGGTAAGTTGATGAGTGATACGTTCATACTTCATTCGCTAATCTCTCTCTCTCTCTCTCTCTCTCTCTCTCTCTCTCTCTTACTCTTTTTATGAATAATCTTAAAGTTATGCGTTATGCTTGACGTAAACTCAAACTGTCCCCCGCCAATATTGAGCCCTCCCAATCCAAATATGATTAATGCAAAAAATAGTCTCTTCATTTGTCAATATCTTCTTCACCTTGAGACGGAACTCCGCTTACGCGGATTCAATGTTAATCGACCAAAATATGTATCCGATGCTTTAAAGATTCATTCGTTACGAGAAAATTTACCGGGAACAAACGAAGAAAAGATGATACTTGAAACATTAAGTGAGATGGCTATCAAGTCTATATTCAATCGTTAAGCAAACATTACCCCCCTACTTCATCCTCCTCCTCCTCCACCTCCTTCTCGTTATCAATCAGAAAGGAATGAAACGCATATTGTAAATAGTCAATGTCTTATTTAAATATCTGAACAATTTATTATATTTATATATATAATAAATTGAATTAAATATTATGAAACGATGTGAGAATGCATAGAGATGTTTTTATATTATTATCATCATCATTATCAACAGCATCATCCCATCATGTTTAATCGCTATTGTAGATCCAATTGATTGGTACCCATTGATGTTCTACCTGTAATGCATCGATAGCAATCAACAATAGATCAAATGTCTTATCATAATTGCTATTGACTATTGTTAGATCGAAATATTTTTCATAGGCACGTTGAATGCGGGCACTTTCGTCGATAGTCGTTTGTAGATCTTCATCTTCATAGAATTCGGCAAGACTTTGCATAGTGCGGGCTCGTCTGGAGCGTCCAACAGCTCGATCGAACTATAAATTGAATTGTATTGTATTAGTAAATCATTAGGTAAAAGCCTTTTTGTTACAAAGGCGACAAAAGGAATAAGTACCGTGTAATAAGTTCTTGAGCCACCATAAGTTTGATTCTTATTCAATTCGTTCATGTAACGAAGCTGATCTAAAGGTGGTGCCGCAATGAAGATAATGTATGGCATGAATTCGGCATTCTTTAATAATTTTATGCACTTGAATCGATTTAAAGGGCATAAAATATTAGATTAATGGATACTAATCGATATAATAAAACAAAGGAAATACTAACCTGTGGATTGCAATCGATAATGCACATCTTCCCTGAGGCAATACAATCTCGAATCGTATCGAGTTTGGTACCATATAAATGGTCTTGATATTCACCATATTCGAGGTATTTCCCCTCGGCGATCTCCTTTTCCATAACCTCTCTTGTAACAAAATAATACTGTTTACCATCAATCTCACCTTCCCGTATTGGCCGAGAGGTATGTGGCAATGGAATAGAGAATCTCTTTGGATCATAATTAACCAACTTGGTCTTTAATGAGCCTCGCCCAATGCCTAGGGCACCGACAAGTATAAGTGTACGCCGTTCAAACGGTGGTGTTCGACATACTTCCTCGTAAAGACATAGCTCAGCTTTATCAAACTCATAATTCGACTGGAGATAATACATTGCTTTCTTTTTCTTTTTGGTAACTTTCGTTCCACAGATGCTCGTCTTTGTGGCGTAATCGAATTCTGGTCGAACGAATGCTCTTCGTCTTTCTTCCAACTCTTGTGATGGTATAAGACCGGCACGGATGTTTGGTGAATCGACATGTCTGGCTTGCCACCAGTTCGGATCACCTTGATTTAATACTTCAAGTATGTCGCCTTGTTTGAAGGAAACACCAACTTCTTTACATGGTAAAAGCTTGTCCTGAGTTGGATCATAAGAGAACAATGCTCTCATGAAACAGGTACTGGCTGGAAAAGTATCCTTTAACGAAGGTGATATTCTAAAAGTAATACTCTTGTCAGCTTTCTTCATTTGCTCTTGCAGCTGCTCAGGTGAATGAATCTGTTGTCCATTCACCTCGAGTATAACATCACCAACATGAAGTAGGCCTTGTTTATCGACTAGGCCACCGGAGAAAATGCGAGCTATGACTACATAGCCATCCTCAATTTTGACTGTCATTCCTAATGGCTCGTTCGGTGATTTCCGTATGCCTACCATTCGAATGGCGTTTGATGTTAATGGATTCTGTTCACCTGACTCATTGATGATGTCCATCTCATAAGATTCATCTAATTTGGCTTCGTTATAATTCTTATGGACAACATTATCGTGGGCATTTACCAATGCCTCAACATGTGGATTCTCCAATATTTTATACAACGTACGAGCCTCTGAACTTTTTTTGGCCATTTTCAAACAGAACGCCTTGACCTCGTTAAACACTTCCAATGGGTCACAATTATCGATATAATCTTGTTCGTCCTTGAGTAAATCAGCTGAAGAAGTGTGCTCTAACTTTTCTTGAACTTTTAATAGATTTTGTACTACGGGTGATTCAATAAGACCTTTTAAAAAATTAAGATCACTATCTTTTACGTTCGGTACTTTGTCGTTCAAAGCCTCAAAGCTAGCTCGAAGAGCATCGAAGGCAGCTAAGAAGTAAAAGAAAGAAAACAATTATTTATTGTTAACAATGAGAATGATTTAGTGAAGAAGGAGAAGGATGGGGGAAAGGGGAGAGGGAGAAGGATATAAAGATAAAAGAGGAAGTTGTTACACCCACTAATTGAATTGTTAACATTGCAATTTAATAAACGAATCCTATCGTCGCTACCATTTTTCAATAATCTCATCATTATTACATTTATTAGAAACAAAGTAATGACTGCGAAGTAAATATTACAAAAAAAATTGGAAAAAAAGAAGAAAAAGAAACTTGCTAAATCATTCTCCGTCAATCTAGTAAGTTAATCAAAACCATTTCACCGCTAAAGATATGAAAGAGTAAGAGAGAGAGAGAAATTAGGACATTGATTTTTTTCCTCTCACTATTTTACTCTTAAATTTTTGGCCTTTAAAAGCAAACAAAATTTTCTCTTTTAAAAAAGAAAAAAAAAATATATATATATACTCATGAAAACTAATATACAAATAATAATAATAATGAACACAGTATATAGAGCACATTCGACAGGATAAAGCAGTTTAGCTATATTTACCTTTATATATCAAGAACAATATTGACAAGTTTGATTAGAATGGAATTGAAGATGAAGATAGGTAGAATGATAATTGAGATGACAATCGAAATATAGTATACCCGAATAATGATAATAACGATAACAACAACAAAATGAAAAAGAAAAGCTGCACATGAATACTTTGGGTTTGGTCATACACACACACACACAGAAGGATATTGAACGCGGCACACCTGTTTTGTGTGTGTGTGTGTGTGTGCAGTTAAGACTAGAGTTCAGTTCGAGACACCTAACACGTAACTACATTCGAACATCATCACCATCATCGACAACGCCAGCAACAACAACAACAACAACATTATATCCGACAAAAAAGTTGCCATAGCAGTTGAATTAATGTTGGATGCTATGCACCATCGTCGTAGTCACCACACACACACAACAGACAAACAGGCACAGAGAGAGAGAGAGAGAGAGAGAGAGAGAGAGAGAGAGAGAGAGAGAGAGAAAGATCTTACCGAAGTGACTGTTAACTACATGACAGCGTCACTATCCGATTAGGATGGCTGAAGATGGAATTTAGTTGATTTACTTTCACATTCTAAAATACTGTCTCGGTCATTTCCTTTGGATTTGCAGTCAAATGGAACTTATTCATTTCTATGCTTAATAAGTGAATACTTTTAGAAGATGTTGATCGTTTTGTATTCTTGCCTTTTGATTTGTTATATATTTTTGTTTTCTCTTGTTACTTCCACCCCCCCCCCTCTCTCTCTCTCTTTCTTTCTCTTCCTCTCCCTCTTTCTTCTTAAATAGTATAACTATCTTTCTTTCTTTCTTTTTCGAGAAGTTTGTTATGTGACAGTTAATTGAATGAAAACGAAGATGATGGTAAGCAAGTCGATCAAGTTAAACTATTTTTTTTTCTGTCATTGTCTCTTCTTTGCTTCTGCTTCTTTCTCGTCTTCACACATACACACAAACACACACACACATACACACACACACACACACACACACACACTGACAATTCTATTGATTGATGCACATGTCATACATTTCAATTGCATTCAAATGAATGAAAGAAAGCAGAAGAAGAAGGAGAGCTATTTAATACATTGTACATCAACAAAAAAAAAAGTTTGAGGGCGAGGGAGAGTGTGTAGATATAAATTCTTGACAAAAAAAAATATTCCTTTTGTCAAACCAATTCATGATCGTTTAGCGAAGAAGTTAAGAAGAGGAGAAGTGTTAGTATTATTAGTAGTAGTATTAATATTAGTAGTAGTAGTAGTAGTAGTAGTAGTAGTAGTAGTTTGTTATGCTGTGTTATAATAAGAGAGGGTATGGAAATGGTTCAGTATGATAATACTCACATTCATTTCGTTGTCTAGTCATATAGCCAGGCATTGTCCAGCCAAAACAAATTAAATTCAAAAAAAAAACGAGAATATTTTCTTTGACTTTATTCTTCTACTTCTTCTACTTCTTCTTGTTCTTCTTCTTTTCCACTAATCAATCATTTGATAAAAGATAAGAAGATAAAAGCATATATGTACAAACACATTTATATATTTATATATAAATGTAACAACAATATAACAAGATGACAATAAAACCAAATGATAATAATAAGAATAATAATAATAATAATAGAGAGAAGAATCTGTAACCAACTTAGAGAATTGCAATGGTTACCATAGTTTCAATGAGGACTAAACAATATACACAAAAAAACGACCGAAATGAGAAAGAAGAAGAGTAAGAGTAGCAGCAGCATGTACCACCACCACACACAAGTGTCTTAAGCTGGCGGAAAGTTAAATATAAAGCAGAGAAGAGAAACAACAACAACAACAAAAAAGAAAGGACAGGACAAGGGATAAGGACAGGACAGGACAGGACGGGACAGCTGGGTTTGTTTGGAAGACGAGTGTGTGTGTCGTCATTTAGAAGTGAGTGACTAACCAACAAGCAGTTAGAGCGAGCTATTCTCTTCGTCTTCACCACCATCATCATCATCAGCACCATCATCACCTTCTTCTTCATTGTCTTCGTATTGGAAGACAACCTAAACTTCTCACTGTTTAAGGTAAGGTAGTGTTCAGTTCATTGGCGACCTGTTCTTTCTTTTTTTTAAAGCAATCACTTCTGGATAGGTAGACATTCTTTCTGAATGCGTGTGTGTGCTCTCTCTCTCTCTCTCTCTCTCTCCCTCTCTCCATACATAGACACACACACACACACACACGTACACATAGTTCAAACATTTACCTGTGGCAAATGGTAGCGTTTTGCCCATATGCTCAACACCTTCACGTGTGTGTGTGTGCGTGTGCGTGTGCAATGTAGAACTGAATTCCACTACACATCCATTTAAACAAAATAAAAGAAAAAGAAAACAAACTAGTTAGCACCTAAATTATAATCTAGTAAACACCAACACCAACACCAACACCACCACCACCCCTAACCCATCCCCCCTCTTTATTTCGTAAGTTGAAAACAAAATAGACAACAATTAAATAAATAGGGGAAATATTGTGCAAGATTAGCAAAACAAAAAAAAAGAAAAAAGAAAAAAGAAAACAAGAGAGAAAAAAAGAAAGAAAGAAAGAAACAATTATTGAGAATGGGACTTATTTTTTTTTTGTTTATAAAGGTTGAAGGTCTAACTATGACAATGAAAGAGAAAGATAGATATCGTCATTCGACTTTTACTTTAATTTTTGCTTATGTTTCTATTTAATTATATTCGATGATTTGTCAAATTATATTTAATTAATCAGTACCCGAAGATTAAATGTACAGTGTTTTTAGAAAGAGAAAGAGAGAGAAAGAGAGAGAGAGGGAGAGAAAAAAAAGCAAAGGCAGGCAATCAGTCAAGCAGCGAGATTTGGAGAGCTTTACACACACACAAGCAGACAGACACACAAACAAGTCTGTGTGTGTGTGTCTGTAAAAGCTTTTACTCACTTTCGGTTGGCTTTACACATACACATAAGGCGCGCACTTGTGATATGTGTTGGATTGCAATTTACTAACCTTAATGTCGTTCGGTCCAGCTTCATCTCGATGTTGTCTCTTCTTAATCATCATCATCTTCTTCTTCTTTCTAATATTAATATGAATATATCACTTTAAATAATTGTTGATTTTTTTTGGTCATACAACGAGCCACATCATTTGGGTGCATTCGATTAATTTGTCTAAAACATCTTTTTTTTTGTTTGTTATTTGTTTACACAACAAATCATTCATTCAATTCTCCTAAATGGAAAACAACAAATCAACTGACAATGGAAACGCCAACAATAAACTGAATCATAATAATAATAATAATAAAATTGTAATCAATTCAATCAAACCAAACAATACTTATAAATATATATATATATATATAAATATAATTAGATCATTATGACTTGTTCTTTATTATATTAGACGGAACAGACCAAATCCAACTATAGCGATCATTCACCATCAACTTCCACTGATCAAACATTGGGTGATCATTTGAACGAATCTGAACCGATCGTTAACAAAATTGATGATAATAAATGGCAAATATTGGGTGGACTTAAAGATGGCCAACGATATGAAGAGAAACCATCGAAATTTTGTGGCTATATTCTTAAACGACGACGGCGGCCACTTAAAGGTTTGGAAATACATTTTTAATTAATGTTACATTTAAATTTATTTATTTATTTATAATATATATATATGTATAATCACAGGCTGGCATAAACGATACTTTTGCCTTGAGAATGGTCTCCTTACTTATGCCAAAAGTGTTTCCGATCTATCGAAAGGTAAAATGCATGGATCAGTCGATATTGGCCTTTCTGTGATTTCCACCAAGACTTCATCTCGTCGTATCGACATCGATTCAGATTATATTCTTCATCTCAAGGTGAAAACATTGGATAGTTTCAATCAATGGGTAGCCAATTTGAGGGCCCATCGCCTATCTCGTCAGCATGAATTGATGCAAGGAAGCACAATCCATCGAATCGATAAAATTATTTGTGATAATCAAGTGAGCACTTATAATCATTCAAAGCTTAATCTCAACGAAACATTAACGCCTTCTGTTGAATCACCAACATTGATCAAATTGAATGAATTGGAGGTAACGGAAACGCTCAATGAAATGCAAGAAAGATTAATCAAACTTGGCTCATTACTAAGGTACATCGAATTTCATGACAATCAATCGAACACTACCGTTACTGATCTTGAAGGTTTTAAGTATAAAAAGCATAAGAGAAGATTTCATTTAAGAAGAAAAAAGGTAAAAGAAGAAAATCAACAAACAAAAGATAATGATCATTTAGAAAATTTCATCAATAGGGAAGACATTCAAAATTTTCTTCGACATTCTGGCCTTACCCAATCGGAAGAGAATCTCATTGTCCTTCCAAAGCAGGAGAATGAGATTGATAAGAATCTATCAAAGACTCAGGCGATGACCGAATTCATTCAATTAGCCAATGAAGCCAATAGTAAATTTCGCAATCTATTGAAATTGTTTCAAGGTGAAAATAGGCGTCTGAAACTGGAAGAGGAAGAATTGAAGAAAGAAAGATTAAATAAATCGATTCTAAAGCAGACCAGCTTCGATGCTGAAATTGATGATGGTAATATTCGTTCAAAACTTTGTCGTCATTCAATAGATGACTCTTCAGTTTTAAGTATAACCGAATACTATGATGCTGAAGATAATGCAGCACAATCGGATTATAATTCGTCCTCCTCATCGGAAATAGATGATGATGAGAGCATCATTACTGATCTAAGTGAAGATGGTAATCATGCCTTACAAGTTTTTGATAATAAAACAAATATTCCTACCCATACCGGCCGCCGATCCAAATTGCCTTGCGTACAGCCGGCTGGTGATATAAGCCTTTGGAGCCTTCTATGCAAAAATATTGGCAAAGATTTGTCAAAAATTAGCATGCCGGTAACGATTAATGAGCCTTTGAATGTACTACAACGCCTTTGTGAAGAATTGGAATATTGTGAATTACTCGACATGGCGGCCACCACTGTGGATCCATGCAAGAGGATGGTCTATATGGCCGCCTTTGCCGTCTCCTCCTACAGTTCTTCTTACTATCGAGCTGGTCATAAACCCTTCAATCCATTACTCGGTGAGACCTATGAATTCGATAGGCCCGATAAAGGATTTAAATTCATTGCTGAACAAGTCTGCCATCATCCACCCGTCTCAGCATGCCATGCTGAATCGAAAAATTATATATTCTGGCAAGGTTAGTGTTGTTTCATCTTTAATGCTTAAGATCATTACCATCTACATTTTCTCTTCTTTCAATAGATATGAGAGTGAAGAGCAAATTTTGGGGCAAATCAATGGAAGTGATACCTTTTGGTATGGTGAATGTTTATCTGAAAACGTACGATTGTCATTATAGGTGGAATAAGATTACCACATGCGTACATAATCTATTCAAAGGTGAGCGCTATGTGGATAATTATGGTGAGCTATTGATGACCAATGATGACAAGATGACTTGTAAGATTACATTCGAAAAGTCAAGCTATTGGTCGAATAAGAAGAATGAATTCCATGGTGCTATCTTCAATGCCAAAGGTGAAATGGTCGAGAAGGTATTTGGTAAGTGGAATGAATCATTCCATTGTGGTAGTCCACAATCTTTCAGATGTATCTGGCGGCCTGGCACCATGCCCGATGATTATCAACTTTACTATGGCTTCAGCCGATTCGCTATCGAGCTTAATGAGATGCGTGAAGAAGATCGACCATTTCTTCCACCAACTGATACAAGATTTAGACCCGATCAGCGTTTACTCGAGAAAGGTGATATTACTAAAGCCGAAGCCGTTAAATTAGATCTTGAACAGTCACAAAGAGAACGTAGGAAATTAAATGAAGAGAAAGGTCTACCAGAATATGTTTCATTATGGTTTAGGTAAGTTTTTAATCATTTTGTTTTTCTTTTTAAAACGCCCGATTAATTCATTCATTTCAATTCATTCAAGTAAACAAAATGGCCAGGATGGTGATGAAGTTTATAGTTTCAATCGAAAATATTGGAAAGCAAGAGAGAATCATTTCAATGGAATCGATTTCGTAAAACTTTGGTAGTTTGGTCCACGAATGTGTCTAGTCATTCGAAAGATAAATATATATAAATGTTGGATTTAATCTTCTAATGTATGTTCAAATCATTGATGCCGTTGGAAGAGAGAAGAAGGAGGAGGAAGAAAAAGAGAATTTAGATCCTATTTTCTATAATTTTAACATTTTTGTTTTGTTCTATTCTTTTTCAACTTATTGTTTTCGATTCTTCATTTATTTAAATAAAGAGAAAAAATAGATAAAGAAAGGCTTTATATGTCCATTGTTAAAGATTGTTGGATAGTATTCAATTAAATTTTGTATCAGTTTTAGAAAAAATGTTTCCTGTTGCAAACATAATCGGTAACATAGCAAGCAATCTTTATAATCAATAAAGCCACAGAATCACCTTGGTGACAACAATGATGGCAAGGATAAATGCTAAATGCAATTAAGATCGTTCATCATTGTTTTATTTGTTAAATCATTCACCTTGGTGTTAAAGATAACATTCAACGACCACTGCCTAACAACGGAATGGTAACCGATTTAAGTTTGTACGGATAGGTTGCAAATCTTTTTTGGTGATGATATTACTACCTTAAACTAAAAACGCAATAACATTTCTGGCTTGAATCTAACACAAAAAGATATATTAAGTTTAATTTTTTTCTTTTTTTTTGTTGCTCGAAAACAAAAACAAAACACAAAATATTGAAGAAAAAAAACAGAGTAGAAAACGAAGTAAAATTAATCATGAATAATCCACCGCAACTAAAAGGGATCCAATGGATTAGCCTTGGTGCCATGATAATCGGTAACAATATATTCAATTCGAATATATTTTTCATTGTTCTCATTCTATTCTTTTTTTTTCTTTACTTTTTCTCGTTCTTCTCTCTTCTTATTTTCCATTATCAGGTCTTATCTTTATTATTGCTGGAGCGATCCTTACTGGTTTGGCTTACACCGAGATAACACCACCGAATTATGATGTAAGCATTCATTGTCTTTGTCTATTATTCACATATTCTTATATATATATATATGATGCACTCATTTCCTTTCATAAACTTAATTATAATTATAGGACAACTATGACCGATTTATCGGCTCCAGCCCACAAAGATTGTTAGGACCATTTATTCTCTGCTTTGGAGCTATTATCATCTTCGGTAGCTGTGGTATATTCGTCTTATTATCGACTAGAAAATATCAGAAGATACCATCGAATGGTGAAATTAAACATTATTCCCAACAGCAACCGCAGCAACAGCAGCAATATTTTGGAAAAGAGGATAGCGATATTTTATCACAAAAGTTTCAGGGAGAAGATGCTTGAAATGAATATTTTTTAAATTAAAAAGAACATCGAGCATAAAAAAAAATAGAAACACAAACATAAAAATATACACTACATAAAGTATTTTTTTCTTCTTCTTCATATTCAATTTTACTTATTGCGTTTCAAATTGTTGTTCATGAAGTTCTCCCATTAACTCATTACCACCGATCATTCATGTAAACAATAAAAAAAAAATTTTTCCACTTTTAAATGAAAATTTATTTTTGGATTTTAATTTATTTTGGGTACAAATTCAGAATAAAACATTCTGATAAAAAAGAGATGGATTTCCAAGGTACCAAGTTGGAAGTTTTTACTTGGACCTCTCTCTCATCTTCCTGCGCTTTCGCTTCAACCTTCGCATACGCTTCTTTCGCCACTAGAAAAATAAAAATAAATAATAATTAATGATTAGTAATTAATAATTGAATGGAATAAATAAAGAAATAATATAAATTAAACAAGATTTAAAACAAAAGAATTGAAAAAAAGATTGAAAAATTGAAGAAAAAAGATACCTTAGCTCGCATTGTAGTTCTTTGACGTGATGGTAAACCAAGCCAAACGCAATGTGCTTAGTTAATGAAGGAAAAGGAAGCTTTTCACCGCAGTTTATGTTAGGACAGCCCACCGCCAAATGCTCCGATTGAATTGCCCTACACAGACGACGTTATGTTTAGAAACTTCCAGAAACAATCTTAGCAACATTTATGCTATCAATTGTGTTGCCTTTTTATTTAAAGCTTTGCTCTCTCTCCCACACACACGCACACACTCACACACACACTCACACACACACACTCACACACACACTCACACACACACTCACACACACACTCACACACACACACACACACACATACATACACATACACACTCACACTCACAAAGACGCATTACTTTTACTCATAAAAAACTAATGCTTAATTGTTTATTAGATTTTATTTGAGGATTAGACAGGCTAAGTATCTTTATGGACATTCTTTAGCATAAAATTCATCTTCTAACTAAATATTAGACGAATGTTATTCACATTAGAATTGTTTTTGTATTTAAGGAAAATAAAATTAAAATCACCGCTTGATGATTAAGAAATCCAATGACACAGAATAATTAAATGTTCGAATATAATTAACAGAAATAGTAATCAAAAAGAGGTCGATTATTTGGACGGCTGGTTTGTCCAAAGGATTACCAAAGGCATCATCACTGTCTTAAAGCACGTGGACAAACTATAGTTACAATGAAAGATCTTTGTTTTTGGAAACTGAAAACAGCTTCCGATAATGAATGTTTAAGAGATCTTTGTTCAATTTAATCAATATTTATAACAATGAACACAGAATCATGCTGACTAGAATCTATGATGAGCGCTTCTTTACTTTCTTCATTGACGATCATAAATTCAAACAAAAGAATACATTGACCAGAGAAATTCTAATTAAATCTATTGAATTAAGTTCTTTTCTAAGTTAGAAATATTGTAAATAAATTCTCTTCCAATGTCTATAATTGTAAGCTAATTTAAATATTGTTTTAAAATAATAATAAACAAATAGAGTCCTTTTATCAATTCTATCCAACATTTGATCATCCAAAGTTATCCAAAATCCTCAACAAAAGTTAAACAATTAACAAAATAAGTACATAAGTTAATCTTTATCTGTTTTGTTCTCAATTAATTTCTAAGTAAACTAAAGTTGATTATTACCATCAAAGACAAATAATATATAAATATCTTTCTAACCAAAGCCATCAGTCATCAGTAGTGCTTCATCTAATTTGAATCTATCGATCTAATAGCGCCGTCTAGTGTGCAACGTAGACAGCCTTTAATAGATTAATTTTTGCTCAATGAAAAAAATCTATTGGAAAATTTTTGCTTAAGGCATGCGTCGTCTTTTGTATTTCAGCCATAAAAAAACAACATGAAATATACACACAAATCAAAATACAAATAAACGAAGAGAGCAAGAGAGAGAGAGAGAGAGAGAGAGAGAGAGAGAGAGAGAGAGAAGAGGGAGAGAGAGAGAGAGAGAGAGAGTCTTCAAGCTATTAGAAAGATAAATTAATTTAGATTAGATTGTGACATACATTCAATTGGTAGATTGATTCATTGATTATATTCTAAACATCCACCTTTTACACCTCTTTCAAATTTTATATGAGGATTTAGATCTTTTTAAACGTTCTACAATCGATTTGAGTATTATCAGAATTTATATATATTTCTTCCTCCCTTCCTTTGCCTCTCTCTCTCTCTCTCTCTCACTCACTCATATATATATATATATATATGAACGCCTTGTATTGACTAGTTGAATTGATCAACATACAACATCAGCTGTAGTTTTCCAACCAAATTATATACTATAAATATTAATCCTAATAAAAAAACTGATTAATAATTTTATAAAACTCATCATTTATTAAGTTTAATATATTGGTTTAGTAATAGAATAAAATGAATAGTAATAATTGAGGGGGGGAGAATGCTTTGTTGTATGTAATGTGGTTGGTATCGAATGTAAGTGTATCGAAACTAGATGTTCCCCAAGATATTGAAACTCTGCCTTGTGTGTTTGTGTGTGTGTGTTGTTTGTGGTTGTCATTGTGTCTGTTCTCTCTATAACAAACCGTCACCTCAAATTCACATATATAAATATATATAAAGTATAAAACAAATTTTAACATAAAAAAATTTACGAAGGGAAAAGAGAAAATGGGAGAAAAAAGAAGAATTTACAATCTACAACAATTAGAAGATTGTTGCTGATTTTCAGTGAGATCGATCCTTCGACCAGAAGCAGCAGCATTACCACCAGCTGTTTGATCATTTTTAGGTAACTTCTTAGCGATTGCATGAAATATATCGGGTACATTCATTCCAGTCTTTGCCGATGTTTCCATAAAAAGTAGTCCATTCTCATCTGCATAAGCTTGAGCTTCCTCAGTCTCAACTGTTCGTTTGTTTACAAGATCTGTCTTATTACCGGCTAATGCAATCACAATATTAGGACTTGCTTGACGTTGCAATTCCTTGACCCATGTTTTTGCACGATTAAAGGTGTCCTATTAGGAGGAAATAATTTTGATGCTTAATATTATGACGATAACGAAAGAAAGGAAATGAACAAACCTGATTCGTAATATCATAAACGACAATTGCAGCTTGAGCACCACGATAATACATAGGGGCCAGACTATGATATCTCTCTTGACCAGCAGTGTCCCAAATTTCAAACTTGACAGTCGTATCGTCCAAGCAAAGTGTTTGAGTTAGAAAAGCAGCTAAATCATTTTTATAATTTAAAATTAAACAAAAAAGAAATTGAATCATTTCAGCATGAACCGTCGGATAAAAAACAAATAAACAAACCTCCAATGGTGCTTTCTTGATATTCATGAAATAGACCTTTAACAAATCGTAGAACAAGACTTGATTTACCAACAGCCGATTCACCCAAAAGGACCAATTTGAATTGACAGATCTTGCCTGGTGGGGCCCCATTGGGACGAGCAGTAACGTTTCGATTGGCCATCGAATATTGCTTTCCCGTTTGATTAGGCTACAAACGCTTGAATGTATCAAATGATAAATAAAGCCAAGGTAAAAGATTAGAATAACGGTCAGATATACTTCTATCAATTATATTTATATAGCATTCATATTCAATCGTTTAAATTCGATGGAAACTGTTTCATAACATCTCTTTACCTTTTTTTTTAACACAAAAGAATACTTTCTACTGACAACTATGACGTGGTATTTAAACCTTATAAAGTCAACAAAAAAAAACACAAAAGACGATAATAAAACAATAACAACGAAAAATAGAAAAGAAAAGATGATGACGAAGAAATGACGAAAAGAATTCAAATACTTTTTTTCGAAATGAAAACAAAGAAAGAAAAAGTTACGTCGTAAAATGAATTGAATCTTATGGGCTTTTGATTGTTTGTAACCAAATTTAGTTCACAGAATCGAAACGAAATCAATAGACAATCTGTTTTTTAGTATAAGTTGGAGAGGAGTTATTATTACAACCAAATATAATAACACACCACAGTGTCCGAAACATACAGAAAGTTAAGACAACAACTCTAGTAGAACAAATGGCTGAACTGCTCAAAACAACAGACAGACATAGCTTTAGAATTGATGACAAATCGAAAAAGAAGAAGAAGAAGAAGAAGAAGAACAAACTGCGATAGTAATACTACTGCATTCGGCTCATGGGAAGTGGCACAGCTTTGTGCTTTTCAAGCCACACACATACACACACACTATCTCTCTCTCTCTCTCTCTCTCTCTCTCTCTCTCTCTCTTCCTAGCTATAGCCAAGACGAAATGAATAGTAGAGAAAAAAGGCAAACAACATACTGGCACTGCCCTCAGTAGTGCGATGCTCATCCACAGATGTCGTTTCACTATAAAGGAAGCCTCTTTTGGTGCGCATTTATCTGACGAATTTAATTCATTCGAGTTTGCTCGCACATACAACATACTTGTACTCTCTCTCTCTCCCCTCCCCTCTCTCTTTCTCCCCTCCTCTCTTTCTTTTCTTCCCCTTCTTCCTCTCTTTCTCTCTCCCTCCCTCCCTCCCTCTCTCTCTCTCTCTCTCTCTGTGTCTGTCTGTCTATCTCTCCCAGATTCTCACTGTATACACCGCGAGTTACCATCAACCTTAATGTGTCGTAAGTTTATTTATCTTTATGTTAGTCGCCTTATCTTGTAAAGAAACAAGAATGAACAACAAACTTTTGATGTAAAATATTGTTAGTATAATAATGATGATAATAATATGAATAATATATGAATGCTTCAAAAACAACAACTTTTATGATTTCTATTTTTTTCCACAAAACTTGTGGACAAAATTCTTCAATTATAAGATAACATAATCTAAATCGTTTGATTATTTAGACGAAGAAAAATGAAATGATTATTGTGGATTTTGATCTTTAGCAAGGCTAATGGCATGACGGTAAGTTGCTTCGATAGCATTGGCAACACCTGATGGTATATCACCTTTATCGAGAACTGCCACACCACAGATAGCGGCACCCGATGGGGCACAGACTTCATCTTTCAATTCAGTCGGATGGCGATCCGTTTTAAGTAATACCTGCGTTGCGCAATCAACTGTCTTGGCTGTAAACTTGAGGGCCGATTGGCGGCTAAGTCCAATCTTAAGGGCACCGTCATTGATAGATTTAATAAAATAGTAGCTCTAAATGAGATAGGCACACATATATATATTATATAAATCAAAACAAATAAACAAACCAATAGAAGAGAAACAAAATATGAACAAAAATATAGAATAGAATTCCCCTACTCTCCTCTCCTTCCTTCAGAAGTTAATGTTAACTTACCAATTCTAGACCACAGCCTAAGACCGCACAGGCAGCATCCATCTGATCCTCGGGAACATATTCCAGCTTGGCAACGCTTGACAATAATGTGTGTATAGGTTCAGCCATTTCATTCGGCTCAGCATCAATAGCACAAACACCGAGCCCATAGGCGACAGCACAGTTAGGCATAATTCGATGGAAGTCAATGGTATATTTATTTATTCTTTCTGGATTAAGAAGACAATCTTTAATGCATTCTATACCAAAGCCGCTTACCATTGAGAGGACATATTGTCTAAAGATGAAAACAAAACAAAATAGATTGTTATTTCATATTTTTACTTTTTGGTTTGTTTTTTTCTTTTCTTAATTTCATTTGTCTTTAAGTGTATTTTATATCAAATCAAGGATAATTAACTGTTTCTTTAGATTGGGGATGAAATTCGTGCACAATGGTGCTGGACGAATACCACCAAGCTTATAAAGATGACGTATTACATTTCCGTTTACAGCTATGAAGACGATATCTGATTCATGTTTACCGAATATATCTAAATTACGTTTAGTTGTCTTAAGAGCGTTATATTTTTGCTTTAAACGATCAGTGTTTGATGTTGATGGTGCAGCGATGGTGATACGACTCGGATCAATTTTAGCATAATTGATTAAGCCATTCACTAAACTTTGGGTTATTTTACCGGCACCTATGAAACCGATTTTGAATAAGCCATCGGTTTTAGACTTTTTCGATTTTGTTTTCTTCACCATTTTTAGGGTAGAAACAAAAAAAATAGCTTTACAAAACCAAAATGTTCAACAATAGAAAAAAAATGAAATGAGAATACTTCACAAAAGTAGGTAGATTTAAATTTTGCACTTTAAAATAATGTTCAGCCTTTATTAGATTATATTCAATTGATTCGATCGATTCGATTAGATTCTTGTACTTTGTTTATATATATATATATATAATTATATTATATATATATATAACAAACAAATGAAAAAAATTGATGAAAGAAAATATAATGATTTATAAGGACAAAAGTTTGTTAACAAAGTCGATGATGGCATGCGATGGCTGGTCCATTTCGTAATGTCCAAATATAAGGCACTGATTCTCTACATTTGAACCTTTCTTCTTTGCCACAAAGCCAAAGATTTCACTTTTAATAGAAAGGAAAAAAAACAAATCAATTATTTGATTCCTTGTGAAGAAGAATGAATCATTTACCTTTGTATTTTAATATTATCTTTTCGATAAAGAAATGTTCGATGTTTAGGATCGGCCATAAAATAGCTTAAAGCATTCAATGGATAATGTTGACGAAAGAATAATCTGATAACAATAAAAAAAGAATTAGTTAAATAATAATTCAATAATCGTTAAAATATCATCAAACCTATGGCTATTATCGGTCAAGGTGACACCTTTAGTCGATGCTTTAAAATGAACAGGAATAGGTCGAATATGACTAGAATTTGATTCAAAGAGATTATCGATCACTTTCTGTATAGCTGTCGGACCAGTTAAAGATTCAACATCTTCACTAGTAAAGTAGAGTACATTGCAAACAGCACCGTTCTCATAGATTTTCATCAATTCTGAACTATTATCATCCAAGTCATTAGTTGGTATGATTAATTTTGTTGGCAATGATATACGTGTCAAAGAATGTTGATAGACTAAAGCTGCCAAACTACTGAACACTGGTTCTTCAGGACAGCCTTTGATTTGTACACCTTTAGTTGTTGATTCTATTAGAAAATGTCTCACCAGATCAGTATGATCCAATTCTAATTTCAATAAAACAATAAAAAGAAATTAATAAACTATTTGCTTGTCTTAAATATTTAAACAAATTAAACAAACCAGTTTCAGTATTAGCTGCCGCCTTTGGATCGTTGGCACCATCAGCAACCTTAACAGCCAGACCAAAGGCACCTTGAAATGAATTACTATCACGAATGATGAACGTCCCAGTAGGCTGATTGCGCAACAATCGCACAGCTGCAATTAGATTACTGACTAAGTTAATAGATTCAAAACAAAATGCAAACAAATAATAATTTACCTTCTTCTCTGGATATATGTGGCTTATACCAATAAGAGGAAGTATCTTTTATGAAGAAAGAGGTAGTAGTGTTCTCTTCTTGTGAAAAGCTTAGACGAAAATTTGGCACAGGAAATGATGGTGTCGATGAACGTACAACAAGGTTATTGACTTCTGTTGGCGTTTGTATCATTGGACCATCAAAAAAATCTTCATTTGAAGATGTCTCATTTTTTTTCATTAAATTATTATGACCAGAGACAACCAATGACTCTAACAGTAATTTACTCGACTTTCTTATTGGCACTTTAGGCTCGAACGATTGTGAGCTTCCATTCACTTTAATGTCATCAAGGCTATCGTTAGGAGATGAAGACCTTTGAAATCGCATCGTTTGTTTCAATTCTTCAAATAATTTCTTTTCAGCAATGGAACGTTTGATAAGTACTTTATCATTTTTATCCTGTTTAATCTTAAGCTTTAATTGTTGCTTTTGTAGCCAAGTTAAATGATTTTGTTCAGAGGAATCGGCAACATCATTAATGATTTTCTCTTCCTTTTGTAAAGCCACCTCCTTCCTTGAAACATTGTTTGTCTGACTAGTTTCAACTAAATTGGACCCATCCTTTTGAGAAATATTCTCCTTGTCTAGTACTACTTCGGGGAAAGCTTGAATTTCATAAAAGATGTCATTAAGAATTTGATCAAGAATGGTAACATCTTGTTCGCTAACAGCAGGCTTCGAATCATTCGCTTGAGCCAATCGTTTTGGTATGGTAGCATAAAGACTTCCATCAAGTGGACCTTTAGTATATTCCACTTCATTGTTGTTCATATTCTCTTCAATCATAAAATTTTCATAAGAATTAGATTTATCAATCAGTTGCCCATCGGAGATGTTGACCATCCGATTCGGCTGTGATAATAGTTTCATATTATTAAAGAATAGTTCCACTACTGTTTCAGGGTGAAAGCGTTTATCAGCTGGAGCAATATCTAAATTTTCCTTGGTAAAAGCAATCTTATCTTCAACCATTGTACTAGTATGAAATTGAAATGAAAACATGACATTCCTCTCCAATCCATGACCAGTATAATGATAACATTTAATGAGAATATCACCACGTAATTTAAGCGATGGTGATAATTGAAAACTAATGAAATCATTTTGCTGAACATAATCAAGGTCAACGTCCAAAACTTGTGAACAATAAATTAGATGAAGATTTTGATAGATTTTGATGAATGGTTTACAATATCCATTCCCATTGAAATTTGGTATATTTCTAATGACCAAATTATTAAGAAAGAATTGTTGATTATTAATCTTTCTCTCACCCGAAAGTAACGATCTAAAGTAATTAACATATCTAAATGGAAACAAAACAAAATGATTATCACCACATGTTATCTCTTCTTTTTGTTTACCTTTTTTGTGATGCCTGTAAATATGTCTCAAGATGTTTACGGTAATAAAAGCTCATAGATTCATAATCAAATGCTGTTTCCTTATAACAAATATCAATGTAAACAAGAAAAACAGCAATAGCAAGACTAGATCGGCTTAGATCTTTTTTCGAATAGATCACGGCTATATTACGATCATCAATATTAAGCCATGAATCGATAGCTTTACATAATGAACAAAGTTTCTCCAATGAAGGTGCCTGCCTCTCTGGCCAACCGAATTCACAGACGGGTAACGAAAAGACTTCATTAGTAATATAATCAAAACGTTCGCTTAAATTAAAAATTGTAATATTTGTTTTCCCCTCTTCTTTTAATTTAGTAATATATTCTTGAAATATAGTTAACGGTGATATTCGAACAAAATTATCAAGTAATGTGAATACTAATTAATATAAACCAAAGGAAAGAAGAATAAAAAAAAGAAACAAATGAGTTAAATGTCATTGTAAATGAGCAACATCAATGGATAACTTACCAATGAGACGATTATCGAATACAATCGGTTCCATAATTATTTCGATTTGTAATCGACTAATTCCAAGTTAGAGCTGCCTTTGTTTATTTATTTATTTCTTAAAGAAAACAAACAGTATCGTTCTTTGGCTTTGTTCTTAAGAAAAAAAGGTAAAATCAAAATAACAATATGTTCAAATGAATAATTAATTAAATATATAAATTTATATAAAATGTACATTTCACTATAGTTATTATCGTCTGTCGGTATTATTTATGACATTCTTAAATCATATCACAATAACATTAGACTGCTTTAGATATATATGTATGTATATAGTAGATACAGTAGCTATATATATATATATTTAATCACAATCTATAGATATATCAATATACGGAGTGATTAAAAAATATTTGATTCATTTAAATGATTATTATTACTGTAAGCTCAAATTTGTTTCAATTAGAAACGATTCAATAAGTAAATAAAAAACAAACAAACAAAATAATAACAAATCATACTTATTATTTAAGATCAAAAGAAAAAAAATATGAAACGATAATCGAAGGGATAAACAAAATTGAATATGATAACAGTTGTTTAATTGGTAAGAGATCAACAGGAGTTGTCTGATTGAAAAAGTAGAAGAACGGAAACATTTATGTTTGAAATGAAATTGAAAGGAAAGGAAGACAAAGAAATATAATAATAAGGAAGATGAAAACATAAACAGATGAATAGAATCTGTTTTAGGCAATGAAGGAAAAAACAAAAGTGTTCGAGAATGGAAAGAGATGAGGAGAAAAACGAAAGAGAAGAAGAGAAAAAAAAGAGAAAGAAAGAGAAAAAGAAAGATGGTAACTATTTACTGTTTGTTTATTCTTCACAAGGCTGCCTGCCTGCCCGCACTGGGAAGGCCTTTTGTAGCTGTTAGCCAGGCAAGTAAGCTAACAGGCAGGGAGGCAGTCTTCAGCCGCCGCATTTAGTCACACCAAAAATGTGAAGTCCAAATGGCTGCACATTTGGTTAAAAGCTCTAGTCACCTCGCTCTCTCTTTCTCTCTTTTACCCTCTTTCATTTTCTTTCGTTTTTTTTTACCATTGAATGAATCGTTTTTGTTTGTCTATTTGAAACATATCATTTTCCATAGCATTATCATCTTCAAATGATTGTCTGAACATATGGATTTGAAGATTGTTTTCCCAAATGTATGCAGCAAAAAGCAAAAAAAAACCAGCAAACAACCAAACAGCAACAGCAGCAACAGAAGCAGCGGCATCAAAAATGTTCAATTCTTACCATTTTCGATATGAACAAATTTCTGTTTGCGCAAGCGTAAATAAACAAAATTAAATTCAACTAATTTAGTTTTAATTTTAGTAAGTAAATGTTTTTCAACTTTCTTTTTAATACTATACCCGCTGTTGCTTCTTCGTCTCTGTTTGAGCTAAAAATAATCGTAGGAAAACATTTTATTTCCAAACCATAAGTTAGTCTTAATCGATGTTTTTATTTAAGTGTAACACTCTTATGTACAACAGTGTCTGCCTATGGATTAAATTCCTTCAACATTGAAATGAATTGGACACATATGTTGCCAAACAGAGCCATTATTATTATTATTATTATTTATAACATGAATCATAACAATTTTATTCGTTTTAATTATAACAATAACAAAAGATATTCATTTTAAATAATTAACAACATGATCAATAAATTGATTCGTCTTTTCAATGTGAAGGAAATGACCGGCATCAGGAATCGATATGAATTGGACAGCCGGTAGATGAACACGAATTTGATCATAATCTTCTTTTCTATAGACCGAATGAAAAAATAAATAAATGAAATATAATTTAGTTAAAGTTGTTAATTATCTTAACGATAATACAATTCATACCGAACATAATTAGATTTTTCGCCATAGATTATAAAAGAATCACCAGAGAAGGGTTGTTTTATGTCTAAGTTAATAATCAAACGATCAGCGATCAATGTTTGAAGTGAATCAACATTAAATCTCCATTTGATTTTATCATCATTATCTTTGTATAAACTTAGCAAGAAAAAATCAACAATAAATTTATCTTTGAGAAGAGGCATTAATTTATCGAACACAATTTTCCTTGCTGAGATTAATTCCATTTTTGATGGCAATTCTTCAACAGATAACTTCAAAGTTTGAAAAAAATTATTTTTCGTAAACTCGGTTGCGGGTAATTTTGAAAGAACAGAGATGTCTACTAGTAATAATTTTTCTACTTTTTCCGGCTGAAAAAAAAGGAAAACAACAAAGATTATAGTTAATTGTGATAAAATTTAAAATAATTGAATCGAACCTGATTAAAGGCAAATTGTGCAACGACCCGTCCTCCTAAGCTATTTTGAAACAATTAAATGAATTAATTAGAATGGATTAAACAAATTGTCAATTAGTTTGCGAAAGTATATTCGCCAATCTATTGTTTAAAGCTGTTAGAATAATAATAATAATAATAATTTCTAACCTATGACCAAGAAGACAAGCTTTACTTATTTCATGGTTATTCATAAAATAATCGATATCATTGGCCATTGCATTCAGATCGGATGGGCCATCAACATGTGGACTTTCACCATGATTCCTTAAATCAAATATATAAACATCTCGATCGATTCGATTTACCAAATGTTTACTAATAGATCGCCAATTAGTTTTACTACCAAACATTCCATGAAATATTAACAATGGTGATTTATCAGTATTAACTTTAGCATTGGGTACTTTTATATAGGATAATGGTACACCGACTAGATTCGAAGAATGTTTCATCGAAAATGTTCGCCAATAGTTCAATGAATGAATATTTACTTGACGTCTAAATAATATCATCCTAGATTTTAATTCTATTATAAAAAGGATAGAAATTGATGTTGAAACAACAAAATATTATGTAAAATAAAAACAAAACAAAGAAGAGAATGTAAAGACATGTGTGGTTGACCAAGTACAAAGTCGACTGTTCCAAGTTTGTTTACTTTTTATCAGCCGACCGTCCTGTCACCTAGTGTCCATCAAAGGATATCATTTTGTATTTCAATGTCTGTTGTGTACGGTATTGATCCTAACATATTTTGTGGATATAAAGAAAAGAATAAATCACAGCTTAAAGTAAATGGAATGAAACTATCTTTTCATACATATTTATGATTTTATTATCTTAATAAACAATATTAAACAATAAACAATAGATAATTAGTCAAGACTAACGAGGAATTTATTAGACAATGTCAATCCTTTTCTTCATGTTTCATTTGTCGATATTGCCGAGCGACTCGATTTGAAAATAGGAGAATCTATTTTGTCGAGTAACTTTGTTTTTAAAGGCATTAGGTATTTATAATAACAATTATGATAATAATATATATCTATAACGTTTATTTTTTTTAAAGATTTAGTGAAGAAATTATAAACATTCAATCAGTTTTTAAAACGATGAAATTAGCTTTGTGAGAAAAAGCACATTTTAACAAGCTGGTGAGATGAATCTTGACGTTGGCTTCTCCAGATATCGTTAACAATATCTAAGAAGATATTCTAAGGGGAAGAACTTAGCATCACTAATCCTACAGCAAATCAAAGTAGAAAAATCAGATTTGATGCAAACAAATTAAGATGATCAGATGGATGCAGCTGTCAAGGCATTGAAGTAAAAGTTTTAAAAACTTTGTTTACTCATTGGTTACAGTAAACCAAGAAGATTCAATCAATACATCTGGAACATCTATTCTTTTTAAGAAAACAAAATGTATTTGAGAAGACATCCTAAAACGGAAGATGAATTTGTTTGAAGCAAACGCCTTGGAACAATGTGGAACAAAACTTTGTCGTCCATATAAAAGAATAGATAGAAAAAGACAAAATATTTAAATTATCTGATATTTTTTTTTGTTAAATGCCTTTTTTTCTTATTCAATTAGTTTTAAATGTACATTAAAATAATTTAAAGTAATAATGTTAATTACTAAATAATAAAGTTTAATTTTAAATTAATTTTATTGTCATGTTTCAAACTTCAATGCAATCTACAATCGATAGTGAAGAACGATTATTTCAATAGTATTGCAATATCGTTTGTTACTGCAATTTTTTTTATATTATTTATTTTAAATTGATAACTCAGCCAAGCGCATTGTAATTTGCAATATTTATTTATTTATTTCCAACTTTAAGGGCGGAGCGTTTTTCAGTGTATGGTTGGGTAAGTTGAGGTTCATCCTATTAATGCTTTTTCTTTATGGCTTTCATGGTGATACATTTTTTTGTTAAATGTCAGCAATTGTCAACAATTTGATTATTTTTTTTAATCTTAATCTTTTTTTTTTGTTGTTGTTGTTGTTTTGTTTTTATACCTTTCCCATCTAATTATGATCAACTCAAATTTATTTCCATTCTGTTTTATTTTTATTTTGTTTATATTTAGATTTCAATTGTAATCATTTTTGAAGCAAACAACATTAGTAAACAAATCAATTTCTTTATTCAAATGACAATGTGATACATTCTTTTTTTATTATTATTATTATTTTCCTTTTTGAAGACAAATTTGAAATTTATTTTATCAACTACTAGTCAAATTTCGTTGCCTTAAATGAGAGACGAAGATGGAGCAATTACATTATCTTATTGGTTTTGTGGTCGTACTTATTCTTACCTTAATGTACATTTGATAAATATATTTATTTATTATTTTTATTTTGTTTGTTGTTAATAATTAAAATATTAATAATTATATATTTTTTATTATTTTATAGGATTAGTATATCATTTATAGCTTATACTGCTATAAGATATTATCTAAAGAAATGGTTTATGGCCAATCTTTCATTCAAATCGATTGGATTCATCTCCTTCAAAACGATCAACATTGCATTCCCATTTATCGGAATTAATATTGTAAATTTTTCTATTATTTCCATTATAAATATATAAATATATAAATATATATATATAGCTAATTAATTATTATTATTATTCATTTTTTTTTATAAATCTAAACAGAAAATTGATCATTGCTCCTTCTCATCTAAATTGTTCAATTCTCGTTATAATTCTTTGATAGTTTTAAAACTTTCCGACATCCATCTGGAAGGAGACATTGCTGCTGCATTAACTTATATCAAATCAAAGAAGATCATCAATACATGCACCGAACAGAGTTCATTTCTTTATAAAATCTTTTTGATAAACAACATTGTTGGAATATTTAAAAGTTTTTTTTTGAAATTATTGTCGTCGTTATTATCAAATCTACAGATATCACTTCATAACACCAGCCTTATGCAATTGGGCATCTCAAGTGATAATACAGCGTTAAATAATAATCTAATTCATTCAACTATACAGCTTATACAATTTGAATTCGTAACACGATTGAAAAGGCAGATCACTTTTGATGTTGAAGGTGTCTCCATTAAGATATTCAAATCACATAATGTTAAGGAAGATGATGAACAAATCTATTTATGGCAGATGTCCTTTCCATTATCGTTCACTTATATTATTGATGATAAATCAGCCATCATCTCTATTGATAATTTGGAGATGATCGTTTATGATATTTTACAATTGTTAAATATTTTCTTCCAGAGAGATGATCGATCATCTTCAAATGAAAGGAACTCAATCGATAAGCCGCGCAAGCATCTAGTGGAGAAAGTGATATTTATTCTTCATCGTCTTATCGATTCAAATGCCATAAATAATGTAAAATTTATACTAAATTCAGAATCGATAAAGTTAGCTAGAGAGCCAGGTAAAGAATTAACATTTAGAATCAAACCGATAGAAGTATATCTTAATAAATTAGATGAAACAAAGATCGATTGTAATATTTTGTTAGCCAATTGTCAAATTCAAGATTCGGATTCAATATTTGATTTCAGTCTTAACAAATGTTTACTTAATTGTAAAATTGAACGAATATTGGAAAAATTATATATTCAATTGGCATTGGAGATCTCATCAAATTCGATTATAGTCAATAGTCTTCTAACTCATAAATGGGTTCAATATTTTCTTTCCTTAATCAATGTTTTCAAGCCTCAAACCAAAACAACAGATATCTCAATGGAAAATAATAATAAAAAAGTGGTGAACATACTTTCCAATTCAATATCGAAGCTTACCTTTGTTATGGACATAAACGATGTTGCATTCACAATTCAACGTTCTAGTGAAATTTTAATGACTACTTATGGCTTAAAACATTTAAAGATTAGTTGTGGCCGTAATTTTAGTGAATTTTGTCAAGAGACGAGGTGAATTAAGATTAAGATTTTAAGAAATAATTTTATAAATACAAATTTTAATCTTTTTGTTTTTGAATTTAGCGCTGAATTACTGTTGGAAACATTATGGTGTTGGAATGGGAGCAAAACATTAAGGCCATTGAATCCAAATTCCTTGAAAAAATACCATGAGAAACATGTTCCTTTGTTTATGTCTACGCTTTTGTTGAAAGTATGTTTTTATTTGTTGTTGCTGTTGTATAAATAATTCAAATGATTGAAACTAATCGGAATATCGTTGCTTTATAGTTTGGTAATACCCATACATCCGATGTTCGAATAACTTGCGTAATGGATGGCCTACAGATTAGTATCGAATATTTTGTTGCACAATTGGAGAATTATAAATTTGATTACTTTCAAGCTAATAACATTGATAACAGTGGGATGACAACGATAGTACGCCCACAGGAAAAGGAATCCTTATTGGCTAAATATAACTTTTTGGCTCAAATCAATCTAACATCGGTGAATCTATTCACCTCACAAATAATGATGAGAATGGATTCAATGGCCAGTGATTTGGCCAATAATAAGATGACTTGTAGCATCAATGGTTTTGCCATCAATAGTATGTATGCACCATCACCAACATTGGTATGTTTGAAGGCATCGGAACTGTTCTTGTTTCGTATCGTTTACTTTTCGGTAATGAGAATAAGCTTCTCACAAGATGTTAATGAAATATCGCTTACGCTTACGGAAGAGATATTTACCCAATGGAGTCCATCGTTTCATTTGATTGCATTGGAATTATATCAAGATATTAAACGAATTTATTCGAATTTTTTTGTAATCAGCTCATATTCTAAGCCGTTGAAAGAATATCAACCAGCCAATACATACAATATTAATCTTAAATTGGATGGAAAGATTAGTTTTGGTATTCTATTGACTGACGATGGTGATCGACTTCATTTTAAGACCGATTACTTTCTTGCATCATTTATGAACTCAAAATATTTGACATCCAAATGTGAAATGCTATCAATTTATTTTAACGAAGTCCTAAATTGCAATATTGAGGTAGATTTTTTTTCTTTATTTTGGTTTTTAATTCAATTAATTCAATTAATTATCTTTCTAATACAATCTTTTTTTTGAAATTTATTTGAATGAACAGCATTTGAATATTAAACATTTGAACGAGAATCAAAATCCAATCGATCGAAAAAGTTTTAAATTAACCCAACAAACCAAAAATGAAGCTTTAGAGATTAATATTGAAAAAATATCATTATTGTTTCCATATCAATTTAATTTTGCTTATTATTTTAATGAAAAATTTATTACAATTGTTAAATGGCTTCGCCTCTTTTATGCCAAAGAAAAAATTCCTGCTTACTCAAGTGATGAGCCCAAAGTTTTACCCAGAGATTTTATAATCAAGATACAGAATATTCTTATTGAGATTGCCGATGATTCGTTTGAAGTGAAATTAAATGATAATTATGAATTGCTACAGGATGAATATAATGAAAGCCTAAAACGATGGACGATGCTAATGGAAAAGTTGGAGGAGAAGAGAAAGAAGAATATTATCATTTCTGACTCAAAGATTGATGAATTAATGAAGGCGTTCGATAAGCAGAATGCTAAAATATATATCGAAAGATCACGTAAAATGTATGAATCCAATCAGCCGAGAACACAATTGTTTGTTATCAAAGCAGAAAATTTTCTTCTATATTTAGTTTCAGATCCAGCTTACAATGCTTATGATAAAAAGGTTCAACTTCTTCGAACCATTGATTCGTTTGCACCTTTTCCCGAAGATCTTAAATTTTCTACTATTTGGTGCAAACAAATATATTGTAACATTGGTTTATGTCTAGTTACCTTAAGAGACTTTCCACAGCCAATGTTGAATGCTAAGAAGATTTATTTGAAAGGTGTCCTGCTTGGCGCCGAACAGGAAGCTAGTCCACGTGCCAAGCGAACCTGTTCGATTGATATGGGAAAAAATTTTGCAAAGATTAACATTGAACGAAGTATGACAACATTGAAATTTTATCACGACATTATAAGCAATATATCTAGCTTAATCTACACCCATGGCGCATGTTGGGAGCCAATTCTTCAACAGATTAATCTCACCTTTGAACTAATTTTTCGTCCATCATTGGATCCAAGTCCAACGTTAACATGGTGGGATAAGATGCGTTTTCTATTTCATGGCAATTTGAACATTATAAGCAAACAAATATCGATCGTTTTTCATGCTTCATTGGATCCATATAATTCAACTGAATTGATTGAGATCTCCTTCATCGATGCAAACATTCAATTAATTACTGGTAAGATATCCGTACTCTGCGATTTGGATGTTTTTGTGCATACGGCCTCGAAATATGATGAATGTCGTATCATTCATCTACCAAACATGCACATTACATTCGATCTTAATTGGGATTGTTCGGGTAATCGAAATGATCATCATTCGATAATGCCTTGCGCTCGTGATAAGCTACCCGAATATACATGCAATCAGATACATGATTCATATCGAGCCTTTCGTTCACATTATCTTAATCTACATCTTTCTTTGGAGACAATGGAGAAGAATGAAGAATCGATTGAAATGGATTGGCCAACCATTCTACTCTATAATTCAACATTAAGATGGCTTGAGAATAAAATGTTTATGATAACAGGTTTCCCAAGATTAACACGTCGTGGTAAATTGTTCAATAATATGAAGCCGAGAAAGATGCCATTTTCGCGCCTTATCAAATCTATTCGTTTGACTATTTATTTTCAAAAATTTGAGGTAATTATCATTTAAAATGTGTTTGATAATATAAGATGTGTATGATAAGTAATGGAATTGATCACTTCTCTAGATTACTTATTGGTCGTCGTTCAATAGAGTTCGTGGATTTAAAATTACCAGCTCAAATTTTACTCATAGTGCTGAACATAAGCAAACTTTCATTAAAATTAATGACAATTTAATTCATAGGTTTGTGTTGATTGTTCTCTTTTATGTTTTTTTTTGTAATTTTTAAACACTTTTGACTTTGTTTTTAAATTTTAGACCGAAGCCAGTTTGGGAGTTTATTTATATGAATTCAGAATTGTCTAATGTTGACATTGAACTGTACAAGGCGGAAGTTGATTCACTAAATATCGATCCTATACGAAATTTTTTTCTTAAAATTCAAAAGGTTTCCTATAAAAGAGAAACTAATGTTCCAAGTGAAGAAGAGGATGAAGATAAAGAGCCCAGTCCCGTGCATCGATTGATCATACACGATCTGAAGGGTGCTTGGACTAAAGATAATCGTGAGATTGTGCTCAGCCTTTTTGATTCTTATATGAAAACACAATTATTGAAACGAAATCTTTCAACAGAAGCGCTAAGATTATTTAAAGATCAAATAAATAATTCACCATCGAAGAATGCCAGCTCACAGACGATGGTCGAACAAAATCCATATGGCTTATCCAAAGGTAATGCAGCTAATATGTTACAAAAGTTGATATCTGAAGTTGAAACATCGAACAATGTGGTCGATACTGAACAGATTGAGAATGTTGTCAATGATAAAATTTTACTTTATGGAATTGAAGCGTGTCAAACGAATGATATCCTTCTCAATAATTGGCTCATTGAGTTGATAAATTCGCAGGTGGTGCTAAGAGGCTGCGAGACAGATGGTTATGTGATAATGAGCGCTGCCAAGACTCAGGTCATTCAGCGTATCCATACTCCCGTTTGGAAAAATCGAATACTATTCTCAAAGACAACCTGGCGTGGCTCATTGGAATGTATGCAATACTATGCTACGGTTGATGCTGGTGGCCTGAGAATCGATGACATTACATGGCTCGATCTTGATGACATTGAAGAACGTAATGTGAAGGATATTGTTGAGATACCAGATCTAGTCGGTAGTGGGCGTAGTGTTGGCGGTGTTGTCAATTCGGAAGCTGGTGGCTCTACCCATAGCAATGAAAGCAATGAAACCAATCGTGTTCCTATTCAATTACAACGAATTGTATCGAGATGTAGATGTCAATTCTTCTACGCCAGCTACGGTGAGAATGCTGATCCTAATCATACGGTTGTACCACCACTTCCACAAGATGATGATCTACTACCATTAGAACCTTGGGATAAGCAGGTAGCAGTGGACACATTTACGCTAACTCATGAACATCTTGAGATATCGACCAATTCACAACAATTCGCTATGATCGTCGATCTTGTCAATAATCTATTGCTTTATATTGAGCCTCATAAGAAAGAAGTCTATGAACAGCAGCAACGTATTCGTTTTAGTATGCAATTGAATTCGCTCGAGGATCAACGAGAGCCAATCTCAGATTTGCAAGACAAAGTTCGATCGCTTGTGAATAAGATTAAAATGTTAGAAAAGGAAAGTTATCTAATGTTTAAGAAGATTCAATCTGGCTACAGTGATGAAGCACTACGAAAGGAGTATGGAGCTATCGAGAATCAGCTTGAGAAATGTAAAGATGAGTTGAATGTTTTCAGTGAAGAGTTAAGCATTAAGATCAATTGCTATAAAGAGGCACAATTGATTGCTTCCAAGACGAAGGAGAGACAGGTGGCTGCTCAAGAATCAAGAGGCCCATTAATGGCACAGGCAATAAGGCGTAATGAAGTATGCTTTAAGCAAGCCAGTTGGCGATTGACTGACTCTGATGGGCAATTGGGCCTTGCCGATATTGTTCTCAATAATTTTCTCTATACTAAAGTGAGCAAAAACGATGACTCAGTGGAGCATTCCTTTGAATTGGGTTACATTCATGTGAAGAATATGCTACCCAATCAGGTGTACAGAGATGTCCTGCAGCCAACTGAATTGCAGCCGAACATGCCCGTTGATCAACATCGGGCTTTACGAATACTTTGTATTGAACGGGCACCAGTAGCTGGTATTTCGGTGAAGGAACATCTGGAAGTAAATGTCATTCCATTAACGCTTGGTCTCACTTATGCCTTCTTTAAGAAGATGCTCAAATTCTTTTTCCCCGATCGTTCGAATGATACTACATCAAACGCGGGTAATACTACTAATTCAAGCTTATCGAATTCAACCCTTTTCGAGACTAATTCCAGTGTTGATAGTGAAGATTATAATGGGAAAGGCAAGAAAAAAGGTGTCCTTAAAAAGGATGAAAGTACAATGAATCTAACCAATTATAACAAAAATTCAGCTTTAGCCAAAGATATCCATCATATTGAAAAGATGAGAGAACGTGCCTCAAAGAATCAGACATTTGTTTATATTAAAATTCCCGAGGTGCCCATCAAGATCAGTTACAAAGGTTATAAGAATAAAAATCTAGAAGATTTACATGAAGTAATGCTTATGTTACCAACAATCGAATATCATAATAGAACATGGACATGGCTCGATCTATTGATGGCGCTGAAGAATGATTCCAAAAGAGAATTACTTTCACAAGCTCTTAAACATAAATTTCATATCTCCAAATCGAAGGCGGACAAAGGTAATGAAACATTGGATAAGAAGAATAGCCAAGGTTCGCAATCACAATCGTCTGAGAATGAACATAAGGCAAGAATATTGTTGGGTAA